>CM065387.1:16790000-16852500 GCA_033060915.1 Euryodendron excelsum
GACCAAATTATTTTTAGAAACTTTTGAAAGTATGCTCAAACTAATGTGACCAAGTCTTCTATGCCACAACCAACTTCCATCACTATATAGCAGCAAGGCATTCCATTTTACATGAAAATAAATCATTAAGATTGAAAATATAAATATTGCCTTGTCTATACCTAGTGAGAATTGTCTTGTTATCATTAATGTCAATTACATCACATTTGGAGGATTCAAATACAACCTTTCATCCTTTGTCACAAAGTTGACTAATGCTCAAAAGATTGTGTTTGAGTCCTTTAACAATTTATACATCTTCGATAGAGGTAGAGGAATTCTTACCAACACTACCTATACCAATAATCTTTCCTTTGCTGCTGTCACCAAATGTGACAAGACCTCCATCCTTTGGTGAGAGAGATGTGAATTGTACTTCATCTCCCGTCATATGCCTTGAGCATCCACTATCCAAGTACCAATGGTCTTTCTTAGATTTGGCTTGAAGGCAAACCTACAAAAGGATTTATCTGACCTTAGGTACCCAAAACTTCTTGGGTCCTTGGGGGTTAGTCCTCAATAGTCTTTTAGAGACCCATGCATTGCTAAGAACATTTGATTTTTGTAAAGCATAGCATCTACTAGCAATATGTCATATTTTATTAAAGCATGAGACTTATGGTTTTCCAGTTGAAGCAATAAATCTGCCTTTTGAAAATTTCTTTATTTTAAAAGGATCAAAACCAAGGCCAGCTTTCTTTAGTGAACATTTCTGTTTTCCTAAAATTGCATCCAGTTTTTCTTTTTCATTCACACATTTAAAAAGTGTTGTTTCCAAGCCTTTGACCTTATTAAGTAAGATTTGGTTTTCTTTTGAAGAATCTTTTTGAAAAGAGTCTTTCTTAATCTTATCCTTCAAGACACAAACTTCATTTTTCAAAACTTCACTTTCCTTTTGTAAATTTTCATTTTCATTAGTAAGAGTAGAAACCATCTTTTTAAGAAGTCTATTTTTAATTCCCATTTTTCTGAATTCACAAAGTAAATCATCAAATGCATCTTGTAATTCATTAAAAGAAAATGGGGAAGAGTCTGATACTTCACTGTCATCCTCATGAGCCATGAGACATAGGTTAGCCACTTCTTGCGGTTCAGCTTCTTCTTTAGAGCTTGATTCTCCATCATCACTCCATGTCATGGCCGTCGTGGCCTTCTTTCCTTGATATTTCTTTCCTCTCTTTCTGAGCAGAGGACACTCTGCCTTCATATAGTCAGGCTTCTTGCATTCATAGTATGTAATGTTGGATTCCTTGCTAGGTTCTCCCTTGGCTTTATGCTTCTTTCCACCTCTCCATTTCTTCTTGATGAATCTTCTGAATTTTCAAATGATGAGAGCAATTTCATCTTCATTCTCACCACTTGCAGATTCATAATCCTAACAGGTGGATTTGAATGCAACTACCCTTTTCTTCTTTTCTTCATCTTCTTTGGCATGTTGCTTTTGCATGAGCTCATGAGTCATTAAAGAGCCCAAACGTTCTTCAAGAGGCAGGGTGTTGAGGCCCTTTGCTTCTTGGATTGCCGTGACTTTAGCCTCCCAAGCCTTTGGCAAAGACCTTATAATCTTCCTCACCTGCTCATTGTTAGGATACACCTTTCCAAGAGATTTTAAGCCATTAATAATATTGGTGAATCTTGTGAACATTTCTATGATGGACTCATCAGATTTCATTTTAAACAATTCATAATTATGTACCAAAATATTGATTCTAGATTCCTTAACTTGATTGGTACATTCATCTATAACTTCTAATCTATCTCATATTTCCTTAGCTAATTCACAAGTGAAAATACGATTAAATTCGTTGGGATCAAGTGTACAATATAAAATATTCATGGCTTTGGTATTAGATTGTAGCATTTTCAAATCATCTTCATCCCATTCAGATTCGGGTTTAGGGATATCAGTTCTATCCACTCTAGTTGCAGGTGTTTTAGGACCATTTACTATGAATCTCCATAATTCATAGTCTACCGATTGAATATAGATTCTCATTCTATTTTTTCAATAATTGTAATTGGTGTCATTGAACATAGGTGGTCTGTTTGTGGATTAACCATCACCGAGAGAACTTCCAAAATTAGTTGCCATGGATCTATTCTTAGGATGTTAAGCCTTAAAACAGGAACACAGGCTCTGATACCAATTGTTGTCCCAAAAGGCAACCCAAGAGGGGGGGTGAATTGGGTTTTTCAATTATTAATGGCAATTAAGATTAATTAAAATTAATCTAATCTACGTAACAGTGATCAATCTATATATAATGCAATATAATCAAATGAAGAAAGGAAAATAGGGCAATCAAAAGAACACAAAGAATTACAAAAGGTCCAACCACAAATCGTGGTCTACGTCCTCACCTCAAGATCCCCTTGAAGTCTTCCTCCACTATGTAATCTCCAATTACAAATGAATGCCGATTGACCAAGTGCTCAGCTCACTATACACAAGAACTTCTAACCAAGTGCTCAGCTCTCTATACACAAGAACTTCTAACCAACTTCTTCAGCCACCAAGTAGTTTTGTCCAAAATCCACTCAAACTTACAAGAGTTTTTCTTCCACAAGAGAACTCTTAAACTCTCACTTACAAGTGTATAAAGATATACAAGTATCTTACAAACTCTCTAACAAGAGTGGATTATACAATCAAAGCTCACAAAGTGAAGACAAGAAAAATGTTCAGGAGTTTCAGTTGATCAGTCAGTGAATTCTTGTTTCTTGTCTCTCTTCATGTTATAAATGCATTTGGAAACTTGTATATAAACTCCTGAATTAATTTTATCAATTGAAGGTTGTTGGGATTCATTTAATGCACGTCCAGTTCGTTATAACATTAGAAAAATTAGTTGTTATATCCTAGGGGTCAACTTCTGGCTTGTAGAGTCGACTCTTCTAGTTCTACATTTACCAAATGTTGTCCACTATCTCCATGAGTCAGCTCTTTATGTCAGTGAGTCGGCTTATTGATCATTCTGTCTTCACGTCATTTAGCTTCTGCTTTCATGAGATGACTCTTCAATTCCATGAGTCGGCTCTTTACACAGAGATCTTGCTTCTATCTTCATGAGTCGATTCTTTATATTAAGGAGTCGGCTCTTTACTCATTTGGTCTTCAAGCTTTTGCTTCTGTATTCGTGAGGCAACTCTTCATTTCCATGAATCGGCTCTTTGATCATTTAGTCTTCAAGTTTTTTGCTTCTGTCTTCATGAGGCGACTCTTCATTTTCATGAGTCGGCTCATTGTCCAGAAATCTGCATTCTGACTTCCAATGATCAAATTCATCTCCATCAATAGTATAAGATCTTCAAGAAGTCTTCTCTTTGGGGTATAATGATCAATCAATTCTTTAACTCATCAAGGTTATCTTCTATTCAATTTGAAATGAATCAATCATTTGATATTCATCTTTCCTTGATTTTCAAACTGTCAGGGCTTCATCTTATCCACTTGGATTTCATCTTCTTCATTTGCAAAGCTTCCTCTTTCATTATAGTACAACTCTTTAGATGCCAAGCTTCCTCTATTATGTAGAGCTTCAATATGCTTCATTGCCGATTTCTTCTTTCAACTAGCAAATCTCCTTTTTCCTTTAGAATCACTTCAATGAGACTTTAGTAAACTTGATAAAGTCTATTCATACATTTTGTCCTCATTGATTCTTTACATTGTAGAAGAATTCTTTACTTGGATTCCATGTAGAGATCAGGAAGTCAAGATAAATCTTATTCTCAAGTAACTTCCAATTCTATTATCTTGAATTGATGAAGTCTTCTTTTGAGCATTTTCAATTTCCTCACAATCGAATCATCTTCAACTAACTTTTGGATATTCTGATGAAGTCTTCAATCTTTCTGAGTGCAAGACAACTTTATTGAGTCTATGCATACTTGATGAAAACTTTGTTTGAACACCTTCAATCTCTTCAAATGCAAATCATTTGTTTGAAGTAGAAATAGGCGTCAATGTTCTGTTTGGTTCATTACATAGCTCTTGGAGTTCATTGCTTGATCTTGAGCTTATTGTGCATCCACTTTGATAAGTATTAGACTTAAAACTGAATTTTAAGTCCAAATTATAAACTTTACTAATCTGCACACTAAGTAGAGGCATTAATAAAATAACACAAGGTTTAGATATAATCAAAATCAACATGGAGATCAACCTTGAATCAACACTATTGATAGGTAATTTCTCTTCCAAGATGATAATTTCTTCTTCTTATTTTCCAAGACTACCCCCCATGATTTAACATGCTTTGGATTTGCCCTTACTATCAATCCTAGATAGTTTATAGGGAGATTCTGTACTTTGCACCTAAAAAACTGTGATATCTCCCTAAGAAAGACCTCATCCACCCTTATCCCACTTAATGCAGTTTTTTGGAAGTTTAGACTTAATATTGAGATCAATTCAAAACATCTGAGAATCCTTTTCAAATTCCATAAATCATTTTTATCAACTTCACAAAAGAAAACTATATCATCAGCAAATTGGAGGTGTGTTATAACTGGTCCTCTGTTTCCAATTTGTGTTCCTTTTATCAAATTCAACTCTACTACATTTTTTATTAGTAAATTCATACCTTCAACTATCATAGGAAATAGAAATGGAGAGAGGGGATCACTGTCGCACCTTGGTTTTTTGCACCTCAAGAAATATATGAAAAATACATGGTACTCTCTAATTAGAACACATCCTCCTAGAAGGACAAGTGCGACTAGGTTTTAATTGGAGTTTTGGAAAAAGGTTTGGAGTTGCCACCTAACTTTGTTAAGGTGAGTTAAGTCACCTAAAACTAAGTAAAGTCCAAAGACATAAACTTAAGGTTTTTTAAAAGGTTTTGGAAAAACTTCCTCTTTAGAGGGTTTTTTAAGAAAACATGTTGTTTGGCAATCTTTCAAAAAATTTAAGCCCTTTTTTGAAAATAACTCCATTTCTTGTCTTTCGAAAATAGTGATTCTAGGTTCGGAGGTTGGTTTCGTATAAAGAAGATACACTAAGTTATCACCCTATCACGCTCTTACAGTACCAACATGTCTTTTCACCCTAAGTTCACTCATTTAGAATCTCCAATTATCTAATGTCCAACTATATTCACTTTGAAAATTTTGAAAAAAGGTTTGAGCCATCATTTTAGGAACGCTATGATGCATAATATGCAAGTACATGAAACGAATTTGGAAAGAGATTTTGGAAAAGGGAATTAGAATTTTGAAAATAGTTGTAACCACACTTATGAAGGTTGCTTATGTATCCCTTTATTGGGAATCAGGTCCGTCGTAGTTCGAACTCAGGGTCCGATTAAAAATAAACAATTTAGGGTCTTTGGAAAATTTGACTTGAAAAGGGTTACAGTTGAATTTTGATTGGAAGATTGGAAATTGAACTTTAAGTTGAAATTGACTTTGAAGTAGAACTTAGACTTGTTTTGGAAATTTTGAATTTCACTTTAAAATCATCTTGACTTGAATTGAGGTTTTAAAACCATCGTGATTTAGAAAAGCATTAAAGTTTCCTAACTCTATTTTAGGGGTTGAACTAGGGTTTCGGCCACCTAGGCTTTAAACATGCACTTGAAAAGTTTGATTTTAGGAAAGTTTCAAATTAAGAAAGTTTTATTTTAGGAAAAACTTGATTTTGGAAAGATTTGATTTAGGAAAGGGTTGGATTAAAAAAGGTTTGGATTTAAAATTTGGAAAGTCCGGATTTGAAAAGATTTGATTCAAGAAGAATTGAATTTGAAAAATTGAGCTTGAAGAAGGTTTGACCTAGGTTTGAGGTAACTTAGGATTTAAGCAATCCTAAGACCTAGGGTTCATGCAATGTATTTGAATTGGAAAGGTTGGATTTCAATTGAAACAAGAAAGTTTTTCTTTTAGAAAGATTGAAATTAAGAAATATTGGAATTAGGAAAGATTTGATTTCTATCTCCTAAAACAGAAGATTAGATTTTATTTTCAAAAATAGGATATTTGATTGGGTTTGCCAAATTAGAAGATTTGATTTTATTTCTAAAAATGGATGATTTTATTTTATTTCCAAAATGGAAGATTGAATTTTGATTTGAAAAAGGGAATTGTTTAGTTTTACAAACCTCATGATTTCATGCAATGCATTAGTTTACGAAAACTATAATTTTGTTTGGAAATAACTCAAGCGAGTTTTACAAACATGATATGAATTTTGAAAATACTTTGATGCAAAAAATGTCATGAATACAACGATGTTAGCTAGGTCAGATCTAGGGCTTCCTAAAAGGTCTGATTCCTAAGGTTTTAGCTTGGACTTTAAGATAAAAAAATCTTAGAAAGATTTGAAAAATAAAGTTTTGAAAAGCATATTTAGGGCATGAAACCCTAATTTGGACTTTGAAAAGTCTCTTTAAATATTACACTTTCCTAAAGTAACCCCAATATTGGATGGCTAGAATCACTTTAGAGTTGTGATTTTTTGAAAAACAATTTAGGGTGTGAACCCAAATTTGGACCTTGATGGTCATATTGAATATAACACTTTCCTAAAACAACCCTAACCATAGAATGACTAGAATCATCTTAGAGTTGTGATTTTGAAAATAACTTTGAAAGAAAAGGTTTTGACTGCTGGTTTTGAAAGCAACCATTAATGTAAGTTTGAAAACATCTTTGAATACATGATTATGATAGCAAAGAATGCAATAGGGGCATGAATATACAAGTTTAGTCTTTACCACATAACCAAGGAAGCCAGACCTATACCGTCTTAGGTTGAACTCGAAGAAAATCCCTGACACAGTGACTTCCTCCAAGGCCTTCCTAGGCATGAACCTGGAGGTCCCTTGTTTCAAGCATACAAAAAGAGGAGATAAAAGATGCGGGTTAAAATAGAAGAAAACCCAAGTGGGTTAGGAGGGAGAATAGAAAGTGGGGATTGCATAATTTAACCAAAAACCCCACCTTACCTTGTCTTCTTTTTGCTTTGATGTTTGATGGTGGACTTCACTCGGACTTGCCTTCTTCTTTACTTTACTTCTTCAATAGATCCTTTGAACTTGCACTTGATAAATACTTTGAGAGCTTTAATAGGGCAGCACTTGATTTTCAAAGGATGTTTGGAGGCTAGGGTTTGAGTGCATAGATTGTATGGAGGCTAAGGTTTGAAGAAGGCTTGAGAGAATTAGGATTTTTGGGGCAACGCAAAGTCTATTTTTAGATATGCAGAGTTTCTGGAGCAATTTTTTTAATTTGGAATATGCAGGGGATGGCTTGTATTTATAAGCACTCAAAATTTGGCTTGGTGCATGTTATAGTTGCACCAGGCCAAATTTTGGCCTGGAGCCACTACTAGTGTTGTCATCCCCTTAGGAAACTTTTTAGGGTGGCAAGAAACAAATATTTGACCCTTGGCATACAAGACAGAAGATTTAGGCGCCTGTCCTAGTGACTACTATGAAATTTTTGGCCTAGCTTTACTAGGAGTGACTCTGAAAAGTTCGAGAATGATCTGGAAGGTTTTGAGTAGCCAGACTTGGCCGAAAATGGACGATAACCCCTAAAAGAGTGCGTTGGAGGTAACTAGCTTAGTAATCAAAACCAGTGTAGTTGAAAAGAGCGACCGGCCCATTAGAGGCAAAACGATCATTTGACTGGAGGAATACCAGGATCGACCCAGAGTGATCTGTGAGAAGACTTAAAGCTTGAAAACACTATTAAGAGTGCTCCAAGGAATTTTCGATTTGATACCCAGAGCCATTGTGGTTGGAAAATGCAACCGGCCCACCAGGGGTAAAATGGTCATTTCGCACCGGATTTATCGAAATAAACTCGGACTAATCTAAAAAGGTATCAAAAGGTCAAAAATACTATTAGAAGCATCCTTAGGAGGTAACCGATTTGATACTCGAAGCTGGTGTGATTCCCAAAGGCAATTGGAAGCCTAGGGACATTTTGGTTGAATACTTTCGAAATCAATCTGGAAACGAATGGAAGGCACTAGAACATGCTAGATTATCTTTGGACAATCATGGAAGGGTGGACTTATCACTCTGAGGTCTTAGGTACTTTCTCGAGGAGCACACCGGTGGGGCCACCGAGGGGCTTTTTGGACATTTTTCACCGAAATGAGCTAGTAGGCACTGGTGTTCATAAACATTACATTTTTGCCCACTCGGTAATCTCCAACCTGATTAAACTCACATTCAAAAAGACACGGACACATTCAAGGCCAAACCGGCTTTCCAGACTCAATCCATTCAATCAACCACTTCACAGGCCCGCCAGGCTCAATAGAGGTCAAATAACCAAAATGCCCTTGAGACATTACTCAGTCCACCATGGCACGTCTTTCTAAAGACGGTAAATCTATATTTTTCTTCAATTTCAATTCCAATTCCAATTCCAATCCGAGTCAACCAAACTCAATTCGACTTGTCTTTCGAGAATGTTAATCCTTTAGACAGTAAATCAATCTAGCATGGCACGTTTATTAAGAAAACTCCTCGAAACGGTAAGTCCCATAAAACCTGTTGACTAAGAAGAAACCCAAGTCCCCGAGATGGTAGAGTGGTTCACTTCTAGCGCCCGCTAGCCCGCCAATGTACAATTTTCGTTCTTTGACACATCGATCAGGAAAGTACCAAAGGCTCCAAAACGATAAGACCATTCAGTAGCTTTCCAAGATCAAGTAGTCTCCGAAATGAACGCGCATTGTCAGAGTGGAGAAAACACTCACAAATATCGCAACCATCAGAATAGTGTAAGCACCCCATTTTTGCCTGCTCAGTAATTTCCTGCCTGACTGGGCTTACTTTCTGATGCAGCGGATATTAAGAGAACAAGAAAATAAACTCTAATCCGTTGATTCACCACGAATACCAGATTTAGAGCCGTCCTACAACCTATTGATTCAACACGAATACTAGGTTCTAGGGCATCAAACACTCGTTGATTTTCGTAGAAAATACCGAATGATTGGAAAAAAGTGCAAAAAAAATTGCACACAAGTTTATTATTCATCAAACGCTGCTGAAAATGTCTTAAACAAGAACATAAATAGGCGGCACAAAACCCTAGGCCCGGGACAAAACCGGATTAAAAGGAAAACTGACAAAAAAAGCCCACAAAAATAAGCCCAAAACACAAAATAGTTCCAAAACCGTATTTAGAAGCATTTTTTTGCAATTTCCTAGGCTGGAAAATCATTCCATATTTTTTCCTTTCTCCGGCTCGTCGATACCTTTTCAAAGACATATTATAATGGCGAAACGGAGTTACGAGTCAAAAGTTATGGTCGATTGAAGTTTACCGACCACCGGTCCGGGTATATCGTCGTCGCCGCGTTTCCAAATAATCTTTGGCAATGTGATCCGCATCACTTTCACACATCACATGCATATTCATACTCTAACCTGATTTCTAAACTCCAATTTAGTCCACCGGTTGCTTCCCGAGCCCATAAGGCTCACTTGAAGCTAAATGACCATTTTGCCCCCAGGCATCCGAAAGCCCCGGGAACCACACCAGCTCTGGGTATCAAACCGGTAACCACCCAAGAATGTTTCTTATAGTATTCCCGACCTTTTTATCTTTCTGGATCATTCCGAGTCAATTCCGACAAGCCCGGTGCAAAATGACCGTTTTTGCCTGTGGTAGGCCGGTCGCCTTTTCTGACTACACCGGCTTTGGGTATCAAACCGATAACCTCCTGGGACATTCTGAGCAATGTTTCCATACCTCAAGCCTTCTTCCGGGACATTTCGAGTTCATCCCGGTAGTTTCCCGGTCTAGTTGATCGTTTTGTCCCTAATGGCTCAGTCAACCCTTCTAACACATCCTGTCATTGTTTTTCAAGTCTACTACCCCCGAGACATTGTTTTAGGACTTCCTGTCCCTTTTCGACCTTCTAGGCTTTTCCTAGCCCTTCAAATCATTCCTGGACCTTCTGGAGTCACTCCTAGTGAAGCCAAGTTAAAAATTGCATGGTAGTCACTTGTACAGGCACCTATATCTTTTGAAGATATGTTGCTTGTCAACCTTGAAACTTTCCTAAGTGTTTGGTGCCACTAGTAGTAGCGCCAAGCCAAAATTTGGCCTAGCGCCACTAGGACGAATTTTTGCCTAGCGTCACTGTAATAGGCGTCAGGTCAATCCCCTCTCCATAAATACAGAGCCTCTTGCAGCGTGAAAAAAATTCATAAACTCAGTCTAAAAATCCTACTCTTCGATATACAAAGCTCGTAGCCTCCCTAAACCCTAGTCTTTTTTAGATTTTCCAAACCCTAGCCACCATACACCAAACCCTAGCCTCCTATACAGTTACATACACTCCTATACACTCCTACACTAGCCTGCAAAGCCTCCATTGAAAACTTGAACTGCTGCAACTCTGAAGCTTTCGAAGATCGAAGACAAGCTCTCGAAGACTAAAGCAAAGATCGAAGAAAAGCAAGAAAAACAAAGCAAGCAAAACAAAGTGAATAAGGAAGACACAAAGTAGGTTTTCTTTTTATGTTTACACAATTCCCCCCTCTCTCTTCTCCTTCCGAACCCACTTGAGTTTTCTTCTATTTTAATCCCCCCATCCTTTCTTGCATGCTTGAAACAAGGGACTTTCCGGTCCATGCGTAGAATTAGGCTATTGGAGGTCACCATGTCAGGGGCTTTCTCTTAGTCTAATTGGAGACCACGTGGATTCGGCCCCCTTGATTATATGGTGAAGCCTTAAACCTTGTATGTTCACGACTCCACTTGCATTGTGCATATCATGATCTTGCATTCCTCCAAAAATTATTTTTAAACTTGTTTTCAAAACTTGCATCAAAATTGTTTTCAAATTTTGCATTAAAGTTTTCTTCTTCAAAACTTATTTCAGAATCACAATCCTAAGGTGATTCTAGTCATTCCATGACTAGGGTTACTTTAAGAAAGTATTACATTTAAAGTGACTTTCCTGGTCCATATTTTAAAAACTTCTTCAAAATCCTTTTTTAAAGTCACTTTCTAAAAATCTCTTTTTCTAAAATCTCTTCTCCAATATAGTTCTTAAAAACTCTCCTTTTCAAAAATTATTTTTTAAAAACTCCCTTCACAAATCTATTTTCTAAAATCGCTTTTTAAACTCCTTTCCAAAAAGCTCTCTTCAAAATTCACTTCCTAAAAAACTCTTGCCAAAAACTCTCTTTTTTCCAATCTCTCTTCTAAAAATCTCTTTCCAAAAATCTACTTTCCAAAACTCCTTTGCAAATCCCTTTCTAAAAACTCCTTTCCAGGATTTTCTTTCCAAAAACCTCTTCCTTCCTAAAAAATTCACTTTCCAAAAATCTCTTTTCTTGGAGTCTAAGTCAAGCCTTAGAGCCAACAATTAGGAAACCCTAATTTCCCTTCCAAAAACATGATTTTCAACCTTGCCTCAAACTTTAGGTTTCCAAATTCTATTTTCTACATCAAAACCATATATTTTCAAAACCTATTTTTCCACTCCAAAATCTAAGATTTCCAAAGCTCGACCTCCAATTTCATGTCAAATCCAATCTTCCCTTTAGGAAACCAAATCCAATCTCCCCATTTAGGAAACTAGATCCAATCTTCCATTTTTCGAAACAAAATCAAACCATCTCTTTTTAGAAACAAAATCCAATTCTTTGTTTTAGAAAATAGGAATCTCAATCCTTCCTAGTGTAAATCTTTCCTAATCTACTCCTTCCTAATATCATATTTTCCTAAACTTTAAGTTTCCAAAACTCAACTTTTCAAATCTTTCCTAATTTAAATCTTTCCTAAATTCTGACCTTTCCAAATCTAGGTTTTCAAATCTTTCTAAAACTCAAACTTTGAATCTTCCTAAAATCCTAAACTTTCTAAAACTTTCTAAATTTCAAATCTTTCCAAAATTCAAATCTTTCTAAAATCTAAAACTTTCCTAATTCAAAACTTTCCAATTTCAAAACTCTCTTAATTCATAATCTTTCCTAAGTTTAAAACTTTCCTAAAATGAAATTTTCATAAATCAAAACTTTTCTAAAATGGAACTTTCCTATTTTAAAACTTTCCTAATTCGAACCTTTCTTAAATTCTAATCTTTCCAAATCTTCCAATTCTAACATTCGAATCAAATCTTCTCTTAAAACTCAAATTTTTCCTAACTCTCATCTTTCCTAAGTCTAGTTTTCCAAAATTAATCTTTTCCAATCTTTCTTCCCTAATCTTCCAATTTGAATTCCAACTCAATTTCTTCTTCCAATCAAAATCTTTTCTTTTTAATCTGACTCTTGTCCGAACTATGACTGACCTGATTCCTCTAAAAGGATACGTAGGCAACCCTCATGGGTGCGGTCACAACCTTTTTCAAGTTTCAATTTCCTCAACATTTTTCGAACTTCTGAATCCATAACTATTTTCCAGCTTCCAATTCCAACAACTCTATTCAAATCTTCAATTTCAACTCTCAAAACTTTTTTTCCAATTCCAAACTTCAATTCCTTTTTTTTTTTTTTCAAATCAATTTTCAAAATCAAATCTTTCTTTTTTTTTTCTTTTTTCAAATCTATTTCTAAGATCAAACATTCTTCTTAAATATATTTTCAAAATCAAATCTTTCTATTGTATTTACATATCATACATCATGTCTTTCTAACAATTCTTTTCTAAAGAGGATAGAATTGGACATTTGTTAGTCGAAGACTCTCATAGGCGAAACTAGGGTGAATAGACATGTAGATACCGCAAGAGCGGGGTAGGGTGATAGCTTAGTGCATCTTCCCTACACGTAACCAACCCCCGGACTTAGAATCACTATTTTTGAAAGACCAAACGAAGTTATTTTCAAAAAAGAGCTTAAATCTTTTTCCAAAGGTTGCTAACAACCTGTTTTTCTAAAAAAACCCTCTCTTGAGGATATTTTTCCAAAATTATTTTTCAAAAAAAAAAACCCTAAGTGTAATCTTCGGATTGTGATTAGTTTTTTTTAGGTGACCTAACTCACCTTAATCAAGTTAAGTGGCGACTCCAAATGCTTTTCTAAAAGCCCTTAATTCAAATCAATTTTCAATTCAAACCTAGTCGCACTCATTCTTTTAGGAGGGTGAGTTCTAACGAGAGAGCACTGTGTTTTTCTCACTTATCATTTCGGGTGCGAAAAATTGGGGCCTGACAAGTGGCAGAAACACGTGCAAACAGGTCAACATTGAGAATTGCCACGAAACCCCCTATATCACGGGACTGAACACGCTTCTTGGTTGTGGCACATTTACCAAAGGACAGGATACCTTTGGAAACCAACTCGTCACATACCATCAGAGTGATAGAAACACTCAAAACCTAAGTCAATATCAATGCTTGCTAGCCCACTCTAGTGAAAATGACCAAATTACCACTTAGGCTCCACCGGCACACTTCTCGAGAAAGTACCTAAGTCCTCAGAGCAGTAAGTTCACCCTTTCAAGATTATCCCAAAGACAATTTGGCATGTTTGAGTGTCTTCTAGTAGCTTATAGATCGATTCCGAGAGCATCCGATCAAAATGACCATTTTTCCCTTAAGCATCCAATCACCTCCGGGAACCACACTGACTCTGGGTATCAAACCGGTAACCTTCTAAGAATGCTTCTAATAGTATTCATAACCTTTTAATGCCTTTCTGAACCATTTCGAGTCTATTCTGGTAAGTTCGGTGCAAAATAACTGTTTTACCCTTAGTGGGCTAGTCACGTCTTCTAACCACACCGACTCTAGGTATCAAACCGAAAATCCCCCGAAACATTCTCGATAGTGTTTTCAAACCTTCAAGCCTTCTCACGGGTCACTCCAGGTCCATTCTGGTATTTTTCTAGTTCAAATGACCATTTTGCCCCTAGTGGGTCGGTCATCCTTTTCAACTATTCCGGCGCTGTTTTTCAGAAAGGCAGCGTTTTAAGAGTTCTTATCCATCTCTAGCCTTCTAGACCATTCCCGAACTTTTCGAAATCACTTCTAGTGGAGCCAGACTAAAAATTGTATGGTAGTTATTAGGACAGGCGCCCAAATCTTCTACCTTATCTCCCAACAGTTAAAAGATTTGTTTCTTACCACCTTAAAAGTTTCCCAAAGTGGTTGGTGCCATTCCTAGTGGTGCCAAGGCTAAAAATCCACGGGCGCCACTGCAACAAGCACCATTCCCTGTTCCAATTACCTATAAATACAGACCTCCCCCTGTGTAAAAAGGGCTCACAAACTCAATCCAGAAATGCCGCCTCACTAAAAATAGGCTTCAAAAACCCTAGAGCCCTAGCCTCTCTACACTCTATACACACAAACCCTAGCTTCTAGACACTCCATACACTCAAATACAAGCCTCCAAGCATCCATTGAAGATCAAGTGTTGTATCTTCAAAGCTCTCAAGGTGAAGCAAACAAAGCAAGAAAAACAAAATAAAGAGACAAGGTGGTTTTCAATTTAATTTATGCAATTCCCCCTTTCTCTTCTCTCTCCTCACCCACTTAGGTTTTTTTGTATTTTAATCCCCATCTTCTACCTCCTCTTCTTGGTTGCTTAAAACAAGGGACTTCTCGGTTCATACCTAGAAAGAATTGTTGAAGGTCACCGTGTTGGAGACTTTTTTCAAGTTCAACTTAAGACGATTTGGAACCGCCCCCCTTGATTATATGGTGAAGCCTAACCTTGTATGTTCATGACCCTATTGCATTATGGTTGTCATGTTCATGCATTGCATTCAAAATTATGTTTAAAGTTGTTTTCAAACTTGCATCGAAATTCTCTTTCAAAACTTGCATTCAAAACCTCTTTCTTTCAAACTTGTCTTCAAAATCACACTCTTAGGGTGATTCTAGCCATTTCATGGTTAGGGTTGCTTTAGGAAAGTATTATATTTAATGTGATCATCAAGGTCCAAATCTTCTGGTTCAAGCCCTAAATTATTTTTATCAAAATCACAATTCTAAGATAATTTTAGTCATTCCATGGTTAAAGTTGTTTTAGGAAAGTGTCACATTCAATGTGATCATTATGGTCCATATTTCAAACCCTAGTTGTTATCAAGATTACAACCCTAGAATGGTTATAATCTTTTCATGGTTAGAATTGTTTTAGGAAAGTGAGATATTCAAGAGATTTGCAAAAGTCCATATTCAAACCTTTTTCTAAAATAGATGTTTTGCAAATCCACTTTTTAAAAAACTCTTTTTAAAGATTTCCTTTCCAAAAATTTCTCGTCTTGAAATCTAAGTCAAAACACTAGAGTCCATGTTTAAGAAACCCTAGTTTTCTCACATAAAATCATAGCTTTTTATTCACATAAAATCATAGGTTTCCAAAACTCTTTTCTTATGAAATCATAGATTTCTTAATTCAAAAGTCACATGAAGTGATAGATTTTCAAAAACTCAAACTTTCCAATTTCAATTCAAATCAAATCTTTTCCAAATAGAAAACCAAATGAAATCATTTATTTTTGCAAATAAAATCAAATCTTTCCTCATTTCAAACCTTTTCAAATTCTGACTTTCTAAATTTCAAACTTTCAAATCTTTCAATGTCCAAATCTTTTCTGATTTCAAACCTTTCCAAATTCCAACTTTCTAAATTTCAAACTTCTAAATCTTTCAAAATTTCAATCTTTCTAAGTTCAAATCTTTCTAAATTCAAACCTTTCCAAATTCAAATCTTTCCAAAATCAACTCTTTCTTAAAAAGAAAACTTTCCTAAAATGAAATTTTTCTAATTCAAAACTTTCCCAATTTAGAACCTTCTTAATTCAAAACTTCCGTAATTTGGAACCTTCCTAATTCGAAACTTTCCTAAAATTCAACTTTCTAAAATCAAACCTTCCTATTTCAAATGCATGCTTCAACCCTAGATTACCTAAATCCTAGGATGTTTAAACCCTAGTTCAACACTAACTCTAAGTTAGGAGGTCTCAACTCTTATTTAAACCAAGATGGTTTTTAAACTCCAATTCAAGTCAAGATGACTTCAAAGTTCATTTCAAGCTTTTCAAATCAAGATCAATTTCAAATCAAAGTTAAATTCAACTCCAAGTTCAATTTCAAATCCTCCAATCAAAGTTCAAAATCAAACTCTTGTCAAGTCAAACTTTTCAAAGACCCCAAAGTGTCTTTTCAAGTCAAACAAGACCTCAAAGTATCTGTTTTCAATTAGACCCGGAGCCCGAGCTATAACGGACTTGATTCCCAAAAAAGGAATACGTAGGCAACCCTCATGGGTGCAGTCATAACCCTTTTCAAGTTTTCAATTCCCGCAACCTCTTTCAAACTTTAAATCCTTTCTTCAAATCAATTTTCAAAATCAAATCTTTTTTTTGCACTTGCTTATTATGCATCATATAATTCTTTTCAAAGTGAATATAATTGGACCTTTTGTTAATTAGAGATTCTAAATGAGTGAACCTATAGTGATAAGACATGTAGGTACCACAAGAGTGGGATAGGATGATAGCCTAGTGCATCTTCCCTATACATAACCAACCTCCGAATCTAGAACCACTATTTTTGAGAGACTAAAACCGGAGTCATTCTTCAAAAAAGGGCTTTACATTTTCCAAATGTTGTCAAACAACCCATTTTTCAAAAAATCATCTCTTGATGCAGTTTTCAAAACCTTTTTCAAGAATCCTAAGTTTAATCTTCGGATTACACTTAGTTTTAGGTGACCTAACTTATCTTAACAAAGTTAAGTGGCAACTCTAAATCTTTTCCAAAAGCCCTTATCCAAGTCAATGTCTAATTCAAACCTAATCGCATTCGTCCTTCTAAGAGAATGAGTTCTATCGACAAAGTACCATGTTTTTCTCATTTGTTTTCTCGAGTGCAAAAAATCAGGGTGCGACAGTGTTGACCCGGGTTTTGAGTGTTTTCGTCACTCTAATGGTGTGTGATAAGTTGGTTTCTAAAGGTATCCTATCCTCCAGTAAACGTGCCATGGCCAAGAGGCATGTTTGACCCTGTGACATAGAGGGTTTACTGGCATTCCCATTGTCGACCTATTTGCGAGTATTTTCGTCACTCAAACGGTTGCGATGTTTGTGAGTGTTTCCGTCACTTTGACGGTGTGCGTTCATTTCAGAGACTACCTAATCTCAAGAAGCTACTAGATGGTCTTATCGCCTCAGGGCCTTGGGTACTTTCTCGATTGGCGTGCTGAATAGCAAACATTTTGCGTTGGCAGGATAACAGGTGCCAGAAGTGAACCACTTTACCATCTCGGGGTGCCCGATGGACAAGTGTGAAGGGACTTATCGTTCTAAGGGATTTTGTTCTTTCTTGATAAATGTGTCGTGCTAGATGGACTTACTGCCTAAGGGATCAACTTTTTCAAAATACATGCTAGACTGAGTTTGAATGGTCTGGACTAGAATTAAGGTTGAGATGCAAACTTACAGTCCTTTAGAAAACATGCCAACTGGAATTGGACCGAGCAATGCCCCAAGGGCATTTTGATTATTTTGCCTTTATTGGGCTTGGAGGGCCCGCAAAGCAGTTGATTAACTGGATTGAGTCTGGAAAGCCAGTTTGGGCTTGAATGTGTCTATATCGATTTGAGTGTGAGTCCGGTCTGACCGAATATTGTCGAGCAGGCAAATATGGGGTGCTTACAATCACCTTCTCTAATACCTCTCTGCATTGAGAACTCCTTTGTAGCTAATCCATTTACAAGGACTGAAACTCTACTAGAATACAAGCATTCCTCGATCCAATTTATCCATTTTTGCCCAAATCCCATCATTTCCATCATCTAAAACAGGAATGCCTAGTTTATTATGTCATATGCTTTCTAAAAATCAATCTTGAGAATAATGCCTTTCCTATTTCTCCTCTTCCAACCATTTGTAATTTCATTTGCTATTAACACACCGTCAAGAATCTGTCTACCCCTTATGAATGTTGTTTGATTTACACTTATGATCTTCTTCATCACCTTTTTCAATCTATTTGCTAGAGTTATGGACAATATTTTATATATAGAAAAGACTAAGTTGATAGGTCTGTAGCTTGACAAGCTATCTAAAAGTTCCTCCTTTGGTATAAGGACAATGAAGGAAGAGTTTATCCCCCTCACCAATTTAGCATTTGCATGAAATTCCTTCATGTATCTTATGATGTCACTTTTTAATACCTTCCAGTATTTTCTTATGAAACTTAGTTTAAAACCATCTGGTCCTAGGGCCTTTTTCCCATTACGTGAATTGATAGCTTCTCATATCTCAATTTCTTCAAAATCCACCTTTAGTGCTTCCTTATCCAACTCAATAAGCTGTGTTCCCAAATTGCTTTGAAAAATAGCCCTAACCTTAATTGGCTCCAAGAATATATCTTCAAAGAATTTGTCAATTTTCTCTTTTAACTGACTTGGATCACATACCACTGCTCCATCAATGTTCAACTGACCAATGAAATTTCTACTCTATCTTATCTTTACAACTGTATGGAAAAAAAAGTAGAGTTATTATCCCCCTTCTAATGCCATAGCTGCCTCGACCTTTGTCTTGCATCATTTTATTCCTTCAAGTACAACTTATCTTACTTTTCAGTTCCCTTAACTAATGATACTAACTCAACTGCCGCTCTTTTTCTCCTTGAATCTCCAAAATATGTATCTCATGTTCTAGCATTTCTATCTTCTTTTTCCAATTCACTGTACCTGTGGCCTTCCACTCTTTTATTTTAGCTTTCAACCCTTATAGTTTTTTCATCACTATGAAGCTTCACCATCCTTGAACCCTTAAATCTTTCCATTGCATCTTCACTAAATTTGAAAATTCTTTTAGCTGATACCATGATTCATAGATCTTAAAAGGTCTTAGTCCCCAGTCCTTTACTTCATCTGTTAGTAGTATTGCATTGTAATCTAAACACAACCTATTTAGTCCCCATTGGGAACATTTAAACCAATCATTCCATTCAGAGCAAAATAGAAACATGTCCAATTCACTTAAGATCTCATTGAATTATAAGTTGGACCAAGTGAATTTCCCGGCTTGCATGGGGAGATCTATTAATTCCAACTCTTCCACAAAAGCTATGAAGCTTCTCATTCCTGCTGATAGCTTGGTGCAAGTAGATCTCTTAGTTGGTTTGAGAATTTGGTTGAAATCTCTAACTATGCATATGGGGACTTTGAAGTGTTCATTCAAAGTATTCAATTTATCTCAAATTATCTTTGGTCTTCATCAGATCTTGGCCCATACACATTCACTATTGCACAAATGAAACCTCCTTGTAATTTCCATACCATGAAGATAAAATTTTTGTCTACAATTTTATTTAACACTTCAAAAAAACTCTTTACTCCAGACTGAAATCAATCCACCAGAGTATCCTTCAGAGTTAGCTACTTCCTATTCAATGTTGTCATTACCCCGTATTGACTTAACCTTCCACTAGTTACATTTTTCACACTTTGTTTCTTATAGCATAATCATATCCACCTCTTTTTTTCATAGTTTTCTGACCATGTTTCTTTTGATTCTACATGATCACTCCAAAATAGTGCGATTGATATCCGCCAGTGTGCGGTTGTGATGCAATAATAATACTCGGTGAAATCTAAAATCGATCCACAGAGAAGAGGGTTAGCGCATTTAAGAAAAACTCACCTCAGGTCAGAACTCCAAGAAAAATAGTCCAATAAAATATATAAAAAAAATAGTTTAAAGAAAGGGTTTGATTATTCTAAGCTAAACTACAAAAACAATAAAATAAAGTCTTGAAACCAATTGATCTAATCAATTACTTCATCAGGAACTCTAATGAAGGCTTTTAATAACTCAAATCATTGACTACGTCGTGAATCTTTGATTCGAAAGATTTAGTGATAAAAACAACTATTCTTTAACAATCTAACGCAGAATAAATCAGTTTTAGTCAAAAAGGTATACCATTGACTTGTTGTTAAGCATAATCAAACATTTAGGTTTTCGTAAATATCTATTCTAGATTGAATCAATTTTAGAATCAAAGATGCATACCATCGATTCGTGCAGTACATATACTGAACACAGGTTCACGTATAAGTATTACCAAACATAGTCAAATATCTAAGTTTTCATAAATATCAAGAGTTTGATCCCAAAGAATTAAGAAGAAGAATATTTAAATATTGAAATTCAATTTACCTCCATTGTCCATCCAAGATCTTCAATTAATATTTACAATTGATTCCATAATGAAATCTAGCTACTTATCACCATGATAGATACAAAACATGTATTGAAAATTGAATCTAATTGCAGGAATTGAATAAAAACTATGAAATTTGATTACAGAAATTGAAAAATTATGGAAGGCTATAAAGTTCTACTCTAAACTACTTCTAAAACCTAGAAAAACGTAATAATGAAAAAGCTCCCTCAAACTAGGCCTAAATTTACATTAAATAGGTTGTAAAAATTCATAAAATCAGCGTTCCTTTCGAACGCATGAACAAAACTATTCGAACGTGAACAATACCATTCGAAGTGAGCTCAAATGGTTATTATTCACCGTTTGAACAACATCAAAAAAACGTTTGAACACCCTTCAAATGGACATAATTGAATTCTTCTCGAAAAGTCAAAATCGATATATTATGGATCACGATAGCACTTCTAGTTTGAGAGATATGGTGTTCTAAAGTTTCAGCTCTACGTGCTTTAGTAGCTTGTACCACAGCTTCAACAACAGCAACTTGTACTCTGATAGTATCCTCTTGAAACCTTTGCCCGAATTGTATACGAAGTCTTCCAATTTAAGCTCAAAACCTATTAGAAAAATAAACGTAATTAATACTAAAATATAACTAAAAAGACATGCAATCCTAAACTACAGGTAACAAAGCACAAGTTAAGGTCTTATAATTGCACTTTTGGAGCGTAATCACTACGCCCAAGACCTCTTCATTGATGCAAAAATCCAAACACCTTATCTTCCAAAACTTGCTAACTACCTGCTCTTGTGATCTCCTTTTCCTTTCTTATTTCCCTTTTCAATATCATTCACCTCCATCTCCTTCAGTTTTTCTGTGCATTGATCTTCAATGTTATGGAATTAAATTCCCAATTTCTTTCCTATTTTTATGGTTCTTTCGGCCTCATCCAAGCACTGTTTTTCTATCTGCTTAAAAAGTATGTTGTTCCTATTCCTTATATTCTGAGACGGTAAGAATGATGCTAATGAAACATTTGTAGAGCTAGCCACCCTTGCAATTCCTACTACTGTATTGCCTTTCTTAATTGATAAAAGTTTCATGGGTTTTTGATGAGCTACGGTCTTCAATTTTCTTGTTACCTTTGCTTTCCTCTATGTCTTTTTTAACTTGTTGTCCGGGTTGTTTTTCATTTTGGTAACCACTTCAGTGGTTTCTTCTACAGATTTTTGTTGGTACACTTAGGCCTCATTTATTTTCTTAACCGTGTCTCTATTTCCCTCTACGTTTGCCAAGCCCATATCCTTATTCTCCAGCCCAATCCTTTGATCCACTTCGATTGTCTTCCCGCCCTTTTTTGACAGTGACAAATTCAAATTTTTTCTTAGCCGTTTGTCCATCGCCTCTTCATTAACTTCCATATTTTCAAAGCACAACTATTCAATTAAAATTTTTTCTTATGCATTTACTTCACCCATATTTCCTTGAGCATTCTCATTTGCCACCTGTGTACTTGATGATTCGTGTGGCTCCAATACACCAGCCATGATCTTTGCTTGTTTAGTGGAATCCAACTTAGCATCGATTGATTCTTCCACTTGACTGGTTAAAGCCAGGTCAAATTCCAGCTCAGCGCCTTCTTCCTCTGAGCAATTTCCCCTGCTACTGTCTTCCGAAACCTCATCATCCCTGCACGTATTTCCTGCTGATGATCTTTTCATGTACTTTGATTGATTGAATCGGATTCTGTTGCTTTCCTGATAGCTCCCCATTGTGCTTATATTGTACATCCACTTTCCCATCTTCAATTTACTGCTTTGTTGAATTATTTTTGTCAATTTTGTTTGAATTACTACCCTGCCTCTATCCAAGATCTCCCTTGATGCGGCTCTATGATCAATTACGATGACATTTCCCCATAAGCTTGCAATGTTTTTACAGGTTTCCTCGTTCCAAGCATGCAGCGATACCCCTCTTATTGATACCCAACAATTCCTTAGAAGATTGAATTCTTTAGAGGACCAATTATGGACAATCAAGAACCATAATTCAAGCCATAATCTTGCCCCATCCACGAAGGCTGCTTTTATCTCCTTCATCCACAAATTGTAACAATACTTTCAGACCACCTAGTGGTTTAACCCTAATGCAACCCACTCCATCTCTTCTCATTGCCTCTTCCACCCTACATATGAAGTTATACTCCTTTACATGAGCTATTGCGCAACTCCTCAGCCATTGTTCATCAATTGTTTCTGTTTCAAGACATGGCTCTATTTCAATTCCACCTTCATCTTGTAGTGTCTCTCTTCCACTATCGTTGTCCCTACAGAATCCTTTTACTACCTCTTTATACGATCGATTATCCCTCCTAGCCCCATTTATGATCAGTTGCACCTTTGTCACACCCCTACTCACCCCTTGTTTCCTTCTCAATTGGTTTAAGTGTGGTATATTAGTGTTCAGGTTTCTATGTTTCCTACTATCCATTCCACACCTGGCATATGTTACCTTCAGAAGCCAAATCCCATCATACATCTTGATCGCCATATTTGCTTCATTTTTGTTTTGGAATTTCATAAAACCAAATTTCGTCATTGTCTTCTTAACTTTTCTTGAAATGAAGCAATCTGAGACACTTCCACATTTTAAGAATATGTTCCCCATATAAGTGTTGTACATATTAAAAGGAAGATTGTCCACGAACAGTGTATAAACCTGTGGAGGATTCATTTTTTGCATCTCTGTTTGCCATATTGAATTTGGAATCAACGAGTTATTTGCCAATAACAGTATCTAATGATTTGCTGAACCCGAATGCTAGATTATGGCAATGAACATTTCCAACCAAGAAACAAAATCCATAAATAGCTAAACCAAAGGATTAGATTATGGCATTAAACTTTACCCAACTTTACACACAGACTTTTACCACAAGTGGTGGTGAGGTCAGTGCTAAGCACAAATACTAATTTACAAATGCACGGTAGAGTCAAATTAAAGACCTAAGCAGAGAGCTAGAGATTTTGTGATATTTTAGTGCATTTTGTAATTAGAATTCATGTTATAGTAGATATGGAATAACTATTTTCACTCTATCGTTTGAACCCCATAACAAGAATCTCATATCCTTACATCTGTTTGTTGATATCTAAAATGTAAGTTATGCAATTCATTTGAATCCATCAATACAAAAGCCTAATATTATTGTTCAAATACAACTTTACATAGGTTTATAATGTAGTACAACAATTACACATGCATGAACAAATCAAACTTACGTTACATTTGCCCCCATAGGCAGAAAAGTAAATTACAAAATACATCATGCATAGCAGCCAGATTTATTTTTTTATTTTTTATGTTCTCCCATGTAAAATTTGTTTACACACGAAGGGCATCAAAATCTATCACATCCTCGTTGTAAATAACCAAAGAGTTTAAACATAATTATGAAATGCAATACTCATGACGATGAGACGTGTTATATTTTAATGTAGCTTTTGCAAATGAATTTTACAATGGATAAATTTTTTTAATTTTTTTGGTGTATAACAACCAGATTCAGATGTAAATTAAGCAGGCCCAGACTCTTTGAAAGTTAAACCATGGGCACCAAATTTGTTTTCCATGAGCTTCTTCATATATTCTGTCATTGATGGACTTAGATAATTGACCCAATCTTCGACTTCACCTTTCCTGAAATATGCATTATATTGAAGACCATTATGGTGTTTGCCCTTCTTGTTCAGCTCCATATTTGTCATGTTTTTAAAACAACAAAAGGTCGATATACTCTCTTTAGGAAGGGTCAGAAGCAGCTCTTGGAACTCACCCCTAATCCCACTTTTCTCTTTCAGTTTTAGAGCTTTGAATGACTTCTTTTGTATTCCAAATGGGGATGAGGGTGGATATAGCTGGGAGAAAAAAATGGTATTTTGCGTAGAGAAGTCAGGAATTTAGTGCTAATTGCCGAGGATAAGCCTATTATCATATATATATATATATGAAAAATACTATTCTTTTAAAAAAAAAAATTATATAAAAAATTCTAATAAAATGATGTGATAATGATATTATTGTAATTAAAAGTCATGATGATATGCGTTTAGTTTTAAAATGAATGACTCTTATTTAACCACATCATTCTGGTGATAAATTATATATAAATTTTTTTATTTATATAATATTACCTATCATCTATAATAAAAGCAGGGGTCCCTTACTTTTCCTCCGTACATTTTTAGTTCCGATATTACCTTTCATCAATATTTCATATTCCTTCCGTGTCTAATATCGACGATGCGGACCCTTGAGACCAACACATTCGGGCAACCGGAAACGTAGCCGTCTTCTGCCTTCCATTATCCAAATGCATGAATCAGACCACGACCACCTACACTCATCGCCATAGTACTGCTTCTTCTTATGCTTCCGCCATCCAATGAACCAATCAGATGATGATATTCAGAGCCTTACAGCCGAACTGCCATATGTGTGAGGCGGCTAATTACATACCTGTACACACATCTACTCTCACCGCCAAGCTCCTTTTACTAGATCAAATAAGGCACCCAAGTTTCATTATTGCTTTCCCTGTGTATTCCATTTACCAACATTCAAAAAAACCAAATTGATTACAATCACCGCGTTGCATATTTTGGCCGCCACAACAATGCAATCGCCGACTTCCATGTCCATCACGCAATTTTCATCACTGCTTAAGCAGCCAATAAATACCAATTGCTGGCCCCTCCGGTTGCCGCTATAGACCGAACTGCCTCATCCCATATCTCTATATGTGTGTATGTATGCATCTCCGTGCTATGCTACACAAGGCACAAAAATATTCTGAACACCGAAGATAAGGAGAAGAAGGTATTCTTCTTAAAACCAATTTCTTTTTATTTCAAATTTTCATGTTTTGGAGTAACAAAGTCTCAAATTTCATCAGTTATTTAAACGTTTTATATTTTTTGGTTATTGTTTGTCTTCCTTAGCTTTTTGTTCATGGGTGTATGTAGTTTCTGAGCACAAGACAACTATGTTTTATTTCCGTTATTGTAGTATATGCATTGCATATTATTGCTTCCTAATTGCTTGAGAAAATGTTTACAAGAGTTAACTTCAGATATTCAACATTTTGTGCTCTCCAATGTTTAAAAGTAGCTTGTATATTTTTTTTCGTGTGGATGTATAGATGTCCATTGAAGATTGAGTTTAAGCTAAACACCATTGTGGACAATTTAAAAATACAGATTCTAACTAACAAAAAGACCTTTCTTCATTTAGTTGGGTTTTTGATGATCATGTTTAGGAGACCCACAAACACGCAATTTACAAGGTGGCTTTCCTAAATGAAAATTTCATTAGAGGATCTTAGTTTCTCAAATGATTGTAAATAAAGTGTTCACTTTGCTCTACATTTTGCTCTATGCATTTTGCTTTTGCAACGTGTTGTAGGCTCAAACTATTTTGTTTGCCTTCTTGTATCTGAAAATTAGCTAGGCTCCTGTTTTTTTGGCTGTCTAAACTGGAGCCGCTTGCCGCTTTTCCTGGATTCACAAAATAAATTCTTAGAGAATAAACAATAAACAACATGAAAGTAATTCCTCTCTATTACTTATCTTGCAACAATTGAGAGCCTGTCACTCTCTATAAATCATCTCAATCATCTTAAATTGCACCTTTGTTTTAGTTCTGGCATATTTTGGATTGAAGCATAAAATGAAGTTCTCCTTAATTATTCAAATTTTCCCATACGTCTCTCTTCATTGAGCAATACAAGTCTCCTGTAATTCTTTATCCTCTAAAAATGGCAGCAACATTTACTAAGCTAAGATACCATGTGTGTGTGGTTATGTGTTGCAGTTGGGAAGGCAGACAAAAGAAGATTGGATAATGGTGAAGTGGCTCTCTGGTGAGCATACTACAAGTTATGCTACCTCATGTTGTGTGGATGTGTGTGTTGGGGAGAAGGATAAAGGAAAGGAACTAATGCCAACATTACTGATCACTGACAAGACCTTTCGCTTGGAGAGCCTGTGAGTTATTTATTTCCCTACATCATGGAACAAGAACTTAATATCCAATTATGCAGTTGGATGAAAGACTGAATTTTAAGTTGTGTTTTATTTTCGTTTTGTCAAATAATCTATATGCAATTGGCCTGTGTTTGTGTCATTTTTAATCAATCTTATAATAGCTTGATTTTTAGTGGCTGAACATATAATGTTCATAGTTCGTACACCAATTGCAACAATCAGTAATTTCTTATTTGAGATTGAAAATCTTAATGCTTTGCATGTTTGCAGCCTGTAAACTCCATGCTTGTGCTTCAACAATCTAGAGATGTATTTATATGTTGAGAGTCCATCTATTGGTTGTCCTTTCCTCCTTTGCAGATGTTCTATTCTCCACAACGAAGTATCCAAGATCCAAAGTTTTTCAGCTGGGTCATCTCCACCATTCACTGTGAAGAAAGAAGACACAACTATCCTACCCATAGAACTAATCACGACTAGACGCAGTACAAGAAACGGGAAGAGAGGGAATTATGAGGATTAGCATCAGAAATTATTACAAGGCTCAAGATAAGGCGTTCTCAAAAAAGGTTACGGATGGACTATTCACTTTGTTTTCTTTTTTATTGCCTGTTTTTGTGAATGTATTTGTGGAGAGTGCACTCATCCTTGGCAGCTAGCAGGCTGCCACTAAATTCCTGAGCTATACAAAATTACCATTTTCCCTCTGTATGTTCCCTCGTTTGGGAACTACTACCATTCTGCACAACTGAATTGGTTTTAGTTTTTTGTTTTGTTTTCAAATCCTAAGCAACGTAGGCAAGGATTCAAACCTCTCTTCCCCGCCCCTCTCACATGGAGGGCCAGGTGTAGAACACCTCATCCTTGGATGAGACTAGTAGGAAGATTCTTTTTTCAATCATTTCTTTTATCTGAGATGTGAACTAAACCCGGATGCAATAATCTTTCTATGATGCAACAAATTTTATTCAAGAAAATAAAAATATGTCTAAACTGTTTTAAAATATTCTTAAATACGATAATCCACTACATGTAATAAAAGAAATACCTTTCCTGAAATACGATAATTCACTACAAGTTATCAAATATAAGTAAACATTATTTTGATATAATATTCTTAATTTTGAAAAATCTCCAGAAAAAATAATAAATGATGCGTAAGTCTAACTTTACTTTATTTCACACTTGTACTCCGGCCCGCCAAGAAAAAAATCTAGTTTGGTCCCTTCAACCTGTAGATCATCATCATCCTATGTAGAGATTCTCAATACCAAGTACTGCGACAACAGTACATTTGTGTGGTCACAAGAGCTCTACATTTTGGTTGTTTGTCGTTTTGCGTGAGTATGTGAGTAATTTTTGTAATTGTTCATTAATGCTACTTGATTGGTTGAGTTTGACTTGCGTGGTTTGTGATATTTTCTATCTAATTTTTCGCGTAAAAAAAAACTCGTGTGTCTATTTGCGTGATTGATTGCTTTTGCTATTTAGTTTAGATCCAAGATTCACGAGCACGTAATTATTAATGGGTCTAATAATTACCTAACCATCCAAACTACAGTCAACAAATTTGTGTATGTTCAAGATGTCACAGGCCTTTTTGTTTTTTCACGTATCAAAGGCCAAACCCGCGTAAAATGCCAGTTGATGGGCTGCGGTGGGCTGTGCAAGAATGGAAGCGTTAACTGTTCTCTTTTATTATTTTTTTTTTTTTGCTAAACTTAACCGACTACTCTTTTAAGTTTGTGCAAAGTCATCTATTACACAAATATACAAAATCATGTATGATATGAATGATGGTCATAATAAGAGAGCATAATAAACAATCCAACTTATGATCTCATCCTTGAGAACCGGCCAATCACTTGATCACCCTTTGTATTCAGCATTAAATGTTTCCAATGTGTCTTATGTCTATATCATCCATGATAATTTTAATATACAGCACATATCAGGGCTTAGGGGGAGAGAGATAGGAAATGCAGAGGGGGAGATCTGTCATCTTGGGTACAAATTTTTTAAGTGAATAATTTTTATTTAACCACGTCATTTTGTATAAAAAATTTCGTATATCTTTTTTAGTTATATAGCATTACAACCATTACCCAAAAGATACTCACTCTCAACGAAGGCATCTTAAGAAAGAATAGCCAATAATCAATCAAAACATTCATTAAAAAAAAAACAGGCATTTGTTTTGGTAACTTACTATGGCTAAAAAAAACAAAACCAACGCCAAAGAGTACTAGTAACGGCAAAGTGATGGTTTTTCTTGTGTCGCTAAAGCTTTTGGTGACAGCATGGGAAACTATTAGCGACAGCTATCTAGCTGTTGGGACCCTATTGGCAACTGTTACCATTAGCGACTGAAAATGCCGTCACTGAATTCTATACCGACGGTTTAGTAACCATCACAAAAATTGACGCCAAAACTAAGCCACATTAGTGACAGCACCTTGGAACAACTTTAGCGACGGCAAATTACCATTGCTAATACTTATTTTTTTCCAAAATATTTTTTGTAATTTCATGTTTTCCCTTAAAATATATGCATTTAACCAAAACAAATTAAGAATTCAAATAAAAAATTCATTCATTCATTCATTAAAATCTAGGTACTTACAAAAATACTTAACCAAGTTTATACACGTTCTAAACATTTATCCAAATTACACATACAAAAATAAATGTGTCTCTTCCAAATCCGTACAACAAAAACAAACTATATAGCCAATTGCAAAATAAGTTCAAATAAAAACATCATCAGTCTAACCTTTATGAATAACCTGATCTACTACAAGAAACTTGTTATTTGGGGACCAAATATTTAATCCCCAAAACCTTAAATTTTGTTGCTAAAGGGGTTTACAACGAAATTGTGTTGTCACTAATGTCATCTCTAAAACACCGTCCAAGATTCTCCTGAGCGACGAAATTTTGTTCGTTGCTAAATGTGAGCTTTATGCAACAAAAAAACCAGCCGTTGTGAACCGCCTCTTTGATTGTACTCCTTCAGGCGATGTAAGTTTAACTCGGGTCTTCCGAGCTCAATTTTTCTCAGAGATGTTGTCCAATATATACCACGGGCAATTATAAGCATGAATCACGCTTAAAGATGAAAAACAACTCGAGAAATGCTTCTAGAAAAAAGAACAAGTGTAAAATGATTGACTTAGAAAATGTGAGTAGACTACTAGAAAACTTAATTGAAAACTAGATTAACAACTTTAAAGGGGATTTCATTCAATTGATCTAATCAATTAATTCATCCAAGGCTTTCAAAAAGGTTCATATCTCAAACCGAACACCACAATCAGGAGTGTTTGGTTCGGGATATTTAGCTTTTAAATCCACTAATTCCCAAGCAATTGCAGTTAGATTCATGGTCATTAGTAGGATCATAAGTTAATACCATTGATTTGACTAGGATCAATACCTAATTAGGGAATAAAGCATTGATTTAATCAAATATAATCAATAACCTAAGTGTTATTAAACATCCAACATTCAATTGATGAGAATTGTCAATCTAGGAAGATGAATCAATGAAAACATAAGATACCTTCATTGAATTCCTCGGACTACTTAAGTGATCTTCATAATTGAGCCCAATTGAAAACTTAGCTATGCATTTCCCTGGTAGAATTGAACACTTGGATTGAAATCATAGTGAAAACAAAGCTAAAAATTGAATTAGAATTGAAATTAAATTGAAATTATAATGTTTCTAATTAATATAAAACTCTAAACTACTTGCTAAAATCATAAAATCATACAAAAAAGCTTAGATTCCCAAAATGAGGTATAAAAATTGAATTTATAGATGAAAAATAAAATAAGGACTGTGTAAAGCGTTGGAATAGTCTAGGAAATTGTTCAAACAGTCTTCTAATGGGCTTCTAATTGTGAAATCAAGCCTATGTATTTTCGAGTTATTTCGCAAAGGGCTTCTTCTGGGTTTTGTTCTAGAATGGTTGGAGACCCGTTCGAATGCCCTCAAGGGCTGTTCAAATGGTCTTTTGACCTTTTTGCCCTTAGCTCCCCTAATTTGTTTCATTTAAGCCGAGAACCTATAAATCAGTCATAAACATAAATTAGGATCAAAATACAACTAAAATCAATGAAATAGTATTAAACTTAAGCCTAACAACTAGTTATTTAGAGGAAAAAGATTACACTTTTGGAGTATAATCACACCCCTCAATTAACTTTTTACTAGACTGACTCGCCCCCAAATGCGGTATTCCTACAAATGGAGTTAGCAACCTGCAAGAGTACAGGGGTCGCGACGAAGTATAAACCGGTAATCCGGTATCGTTCTCTCCCAAGGGACCTAGCCAAATATAGGCTTTAGCACTCAACTCACACTAACCTAACCTAGGATCGATTTGCAATTATATGGGGAATTAGATCTAAAATAAAAAGGAAAATAAAAAGACTAAAAATCTTTTGGGTTTTGATGGTTGTTTTGAATTCCTAAACTATTGCAATGAAAGTAAAGAGAATTAACACTAGACAAATAAATTAAAGTAAAGTGAAAATAGAATTAAAGCAATTAAAAAGGGAATTTGGCTCAAATGATCCAACCACTCAATTTCATCCAAGGTTTCCAATGGGGTTTATAACTCAAATCAAACACAACATTTAAGTGTGTTTGATTCGGATAATTTAGCATTGAAAACTAATTATTCTCAAGCAATTGAAATTAGATACATGTTCAATGGGGAATCAAAGGTTAATACCATCGATTCAACTTAATCAATACCAAATTTGTGATTTGTGCATTGATTAGCCAAACATAGTCAATAACCTAGGTTTTCTAAGGCATCTTCAATCAATTGTTGGGAATGAATTTCTAGCAACTGTGGAGTATTTTTCTAGTCAAGAGTCCTAAATTAATACCATTGATTTGGTTGATGAAAATTTTCAAATTTAGTCAATAATCTAAGTTTTCTAAAATTCCACACCTAATCACTAGAAATTTAAATTCTAAGAAAATATGGCAATTAATCCATGAGATACCTCCAAATGAATTTCCTTGGATTATTTGGGTGATTTTCACATTTAAACCCAATGTAAATTCTAGCTACTTGAATACATCATAAAAAAACATGTAAGAATGTAAAGAAAGCATGTAAAGACTTAAATATAAAATTTACTTGAATATTAAAGATGTTTGGTTACAAAAAAAAATGAAGAAAAATGCAAGAAAGTGAAAGAAAATACAATACAATACAATGGAAGAAAACTACAAGTTTTATACCTACATTAACATTACAAAGCTAAATCTAAGCTAAAAATGAAGAAAAATTGAAGAAACTAACCTTGGAGGAGCTCTCCCACCGCCCCTTGCTCCAAAAAACCCTAACGACTCAAAAACTTTACAAAAAACCCTAAAAAATGCCACTTTGGACGTAAAAAACACAATCTGGATGAATAGTAACCGTCCAAATACCGTCTGGACGGTCCATTCGACGCCCGTTTGAAGTCCGTTCAGACGGTGAACAGTAACCGTTCGGACGGTTACTGTTCACCATTCGGATGGTTACTGTTCATGAACGGTGAACAGTACTGGTTCGGACGGGTACTATTCATACTACTCAGTTGCAGAAATTTTAAAACTTGATTTGGCCACCCTAGAGTTCGATTCAGCCAATGCACATTTCAAAAAGTTGTTGATCTTGAAGTCTTCTTTCCAATGACGCAAAAATCAGCTCAATCGGATATCGGAGTAAAAAGTTATGGCCAAAATACCGAGACAGGTCTGAATTTTTATGAACAAATTATTCGTCTTGAACTCGCTTTGATTATTCTTGATTTCTTTTCACCTTTATTAGCTTATATAACCTACAAAACACATACAAAACATACTCAAACAAATATCTAACTAAAATAAGATAATTAATTACAATATAAGTTTAACAAAATACAAATTAAGGGCTTATGATTACACTTTTAGGGTGTAATCATAGGCTCTAGCACAATACTTAAACAAGACAAGAGATAATCTTTACTTTCGTAGGAGTTAAGGATGCACTTAGACTATGCATCAAACTTTTAGGCCACTAAGTTACCCCTAGTGGACTACTAATGTCTCGTGAGAGCTTACAATGATGACACCCACAAACATCTACTAATAACTTACAATCAAAGATTGGTTAGAACAAGATGATCATGCATAATTAAACTCAAGTAATCTCAAAAGAACACTATTTTCCCTAATGTAAGCAAACATTTATCAAGAAGGAAACAAAAGTGAGGTTCAAATGATTGTGTGATAGAATCATGCAATATAGATCAAATATATCTTACTCATAAGTTCAAAACCTTTAAGCCTCAATCTAACTTCTCACCGGACATACACTCTCAAACAAATAAGCACATAGTTCTCATAATGGAATGCTTTAAAAAGGAGTAAATATATGACTATGCAAAAGAGCAAACCAAATACAAAGAACACAATAATGAAAATGTTTCAACTTGGCATGGCTTCATGAAAGGAATTTCATAATTAACATCAACCAACAATATTTGACAAGTAATGTTTTGTATTCAAATGAGATCTCATGATTAGTATGCTTGGATTAAAAAGGACTTTTCAAAAGTGACCAATAACAAGTGAAAAGTAAAGGGAAGAATGAAGTAAAAATGGCTCAAAATATGTGTGACCAAGGCATGTAATGATCAATAATTATATATTTCCAACCTTTATCTTTTCTTCTATTTCCTTTGATGCAGTTCCTTGTTTTCTTTGATTGACCAATCACTAAACTTTTTCCCTTTCTTTTTCTCTCTTTTTGATCTCTTCTTGTATTTCATACATTTCCTTTTCTTTTCTTCCACTTCATTTGTACCTTTTTTTCTGTTTTCATTTTTCTTTGCTTTTGCAATGAACAATATCTGTTTTTCATTTGCTAATCAACTCCAAAAGTGAAGATATACATGTGTTTTTCAATCCAAAGAAATATCTCAACAATAATAACAATATCGACCAAGATCACACACTCAAAAGGTCTAAGCAAATGGTTACAAGGGAATGAAATGAACAAGAAACTCTGTGGCTCAAGAGAACAAAAGATGGCCTAAGATCATTCCTGAAGCATACATGAATAGATCCCAAAAGAATACAAGTGCCAACATTTGTCAATCAATATCTAGCATACGGACCAAATACAAATACAATGAATCCATTAAAAGAATAATGTCGCGCCCAGATTTTTCGCACTCGAGGAATACTCACATAAGCGAGAAAAATGTTGTACTCTCTCATTAGAACTCACCCTCCTAGAAGAATGAGTGCGACTAGGTTTGAATTGAAAATTGATTTGAATAAAGGGCTTTTGAAAAAGATTCGGAGTCGCCACCTAACTTGATTAAGGTGAGTTAGGTCACCTAAAAACTAAGCATAACCCGAAAACTACACTTAGGGTTTTTTGAAAAACGATTTTGAAAATACCTCCTCAAGAGAGGGTTTTTAAGAAAAACAGGTTGTTTGGCAACCTTTGGAAAATATTTAGCCCTCTTTTGAAAAATAACTCCTTTTGGTCTTTGAAAACAGTGATTCTAGGTTCGGAGGTTGGTTACGTGTAGGGAAGACGCACTAAGCTATCACCCTACCCCGCCCTTTCGGTACCTACATGTCAATCTACCCTAAATTCACCTATGAGAGTCTTTAATTAACCCATGTCCAATCCTATCCACTTTGAAAAAAAACAATGTTTGAAAACTAACATGATGCATGATATACAAGTGTAAGTTAAGAGAAGTGAAAAATAGATTTGCAAAGAGATTGAGTTGAAATTGATTTGATTTGAAAATAGATTTGAAGAGATGGAATCGAAATTGGAAAGTTTGAAAATCGAAAGTAGAAATTTGAAAATAGAAATTTTGGAATTTTGAAAATAGATTGGAATTTGAGAATTGGAAAGATTTTGGAAACCACACCCATGAGGGTGGAATTGAAAGTTTGAAAAGTATTGTGACCGCACCTATGGAGGTTGCCTACGTATCCCTTTGGGGGAATCAGGTCAGTCGTAGTTCGGATAAGAGTCCGATTGAAAATAGAAGAGTGGATTTGAAGAAGGAGATTGAATTGGAAATTGGATTTGATTTGAACTTAGAATAGAAGATAAGGAATTGGAATTGTTTTGGAAAGATTGAGGTTTAGGAAACCTAGACTTAGGAAAGATGACTTAGGAAAGATTTGACTCGATCTGGAGGGTTTAGGAGATTAAGAAAAGGTTGGATTTAGGAAAGGTTGAATTAGGAAAGGTTCAATTTAGGAAAGTTTCATTTTTGGAAAGTTTTGAATTTGGAATGTTTCAACTTTAGGAAAGTTTTGAATTAAGAAAGTTTCGAATTAGGAAAGTTTTCAAATTAGGAAATTTTCGAAATTAAGAAAGTTTTGAAATTAGGAAAGTTTTGAATTAAAAAAATTTCGAATTTAGAAATGTTTGAAAAAGGGAAGTTTTGATTTTGGAAAGTTTTAAATTAAGAAAGTTTCGACTTAAGAAAGTCTTAGATTAAGAAAGCTTTGAGTTTAGAAAAGTATTAGATTTGGAAAGGTGTTGAAGTTTTGGAAAGTTTAGAATTTAGAAAGCTTGGAAGTTTAGAAAGATTTAACTTAAGAAAGTTTTGAATTTAGGAAACTTTGGATTTGAAAAGATTTGAAATTTGGAAAGTTCAGGATTTGGAAAGTTTTAGAGCTTAGAAAGATTTAAGATTTTAGAAAATTTTAGAGTTTTAGAAAATCTTGAAATTAAGAAAGGTTTGAATTTAAGAAAGGTTTAAAAGCTTGGATTTAGAAAGTTAGGATTTGTAAAGGGGGTTGACTTAGGAAAGGGTTGAATTAGGAAAGATTTGAAAGTTGAGTTTTAAAATTTAGGAAAGATTTTTATGTTCAAGTTTGGGAAACTTAAGATTTAGGAAAGTGAAAGTTCAGGAAGGATTTAAATTAAGAAAGAGTTGGATTTTATTTCTAAAAGGGAAGGTTTGATTTTGTTTCCAAAAATGGAGGATTGGATCTAATTTCCTAAACGGGAAGATCTGATTCGGTTTCCTAAAGAGAAGATAGGATTTGGCAAGGATTTGGCAAGGATTTGGAGAGGAGATTCTAGAAACCCTAGTTTTGAAAAATTATAGTTTTGATGTAGAAAATAGGTTTTGGAAACATGTATAGTTTTGATGTAGAAAACGAGAGATTTTGGAAACCTAGGTTTAGGGCAAAGTTTGAAAACCATGTTTTTGGGAAGAAAATCTAGGGTTTCCTAATTGTGGGTTCTAGGGCTTGACTTGGGTTCTAAGGAAAGAGTTTTTTGGAAAAAGCGTTTTTGGAAACGAAGGTTTTCTAGAAAGGAAATCCTAAGGAGGCGCTTTTTGGAAAGTGAATTTGAAAAAAGAGTTTTTGGAAAGATTTTTGAAAAGAAGGAGTTTTTGGAAAGTGTGTTTTTAGAAACGAAGATTTTAGAAGGAAAATCCTAGAGAGGAAATTTCTAGAAGGAAGATTTTAGAAAGAGAGTTTTTTAGAAAGGTTTTTGGAGAGAGTTTTTAGGAAGGTGAATCTAGGGAGTGTTTTTGGAAAGAGATTTTAAAGAGAAGGAGTTTTGGAAAGGAGTTGAAAAAGAAAATTTTGAAAAATAGATTTTGTAAGGGAGTTTTTGAAAACAATTTTGGAGAGGAGAGTTTTAGGAAAGTATGTTGAAAAAGAGATTTTTAGGAAGAGATTTCTGAAGAGAGAGTTTTTGGAAAGTATGAAAACGTCTCACTTTCCTAAAGCGATTCTAACCATAAGAAGGCTAGAACCACTTTAGGAAAGCGGTTTTGAAAATAAGGTTTGAAAATACAGACCAAAAGGTCACTTTTAATATGACACTTTCCTAAAGCAACCCTAGCCATGGAAAGGCTAGAATCACCCTAGAATTGTGGTTTTGAAAACAAGTTTTTGAAAAAGAGATTTTGATGCAATTTTAAAAAACAAGTTTGAAAACAATTTTGAAAACGAATTTTGGAAGATGCAAGATTATGATATGCACAATGCAATTTGGGCTCGTGAACATACAAGGTTAAGGCTTCACCATATAATTAAGGGGGCCGGACCCACGTGGTCTTTGGTTAGACTAGAAGAAAGCCCCCGACACGGTGACTCTCCAATAGCCCAATCCTACACATGGACCGGGAATCCCCTTGTTTCAAGCATGCAAAGAAAGGGCGGGAAAGAGATGGGAGATTAAAATAGAGAAAACCCAAGTGGGTTAGAGAGAGAAGAGAGAGGGGGGAAGTACAGAAAATTAAAGAGAAAGCCTATCGTATGTCTTCTTTATTTTGCGCGCCACACTGTCTTCGGTCTTCGGTCTTCGGTCTTTGTCTTGATCTTCACCTTCAGTCTTCAAGAGTTATCTTCAAGCTTTGGATGGCAGCTCTTCAAGTCTTCAAAGAGTGGTTGAAGGCTAATGTATGAGTGTATAGGGGAGTGTATGAGTGTATAGGAGGCTAGAGTTTTTGTATAGTGGCTAGGGTTTGGGAAAACCTAGGGAGACTAGGGTTTTGGAGATGCTCGAGCTCTGTATATCGAAGTATAGGGTTTTTAGGTTAAGTTTGCAGACCCTTTTCACATTGAATGAGGCTTTGTATTTATAGAGGGAAGACAAACTTGGCGCCTGTTGCAGTGGCGCCAGGCCAAATTATACACTAGCGCCACTAGAAGTGGCGCCAGGCCATTTTTTGGCTTGGCGCCACTACTAGTGGCGCCAGCCATTTAGGAAACAATTAAGGTCGGCAAGCAACGTATCTTTGACTAGATTTGGGCGCCTGTACTAGTGACTACCATGCAATCTTTAGCCTGGCTTCACTAGGAGTGACTCCAGAAAGTCCGGGAATGATTTGAAGGAGCCGGGAGTGACCCGGAAGGCCGGAAAGAAGAAGGAACACTTAAAATAGTGTCCTGGAGGTATTTGACTTGAAAAATGAAGATAAGGTGGGTCAGAAAGGTTGACCGGGCCTTTAGGGGCAAAACGGTCAATCGGACCGGAAAACTGCCGAAGCGAACTCGGATTGTCGCGGGAAAAGACTTGGGATCTGAAAACATTATTTAGAATGTTCCCAGAGATTGCCGGTTTGATTCCCAGAGCCAGCGTGGTCGGAAATGGAGACCGGCCCACTAGGGGCAAAACAGTCATTTTGTACCGGATTTGCCGGAACTGACTCAGAATGATCCGGAAAGGTAAAGGAAGGTTGAGAACACTATAAAAAGTATTCTCGGGACATTACCGGTTTGATACCCAGAGCCGGTGTGGTCGAAGAAGGAGACCGGCCCTCTAGGGGCAAAACGGTCATTTTGTACCGGGTTGCCCGGAACTGACTCGGAATGATCCGAAAAGGTAAAAGAAGGTTGAGAACACTATAAAAAGTAGTCTCAGGAGGTTACCGGTTTGATACCCAGAACCGGTGTGGTTCCTAGGGTATTTGAATGTTTAGGGGCAAAATGGTCATCTTGACCGGAAAGTCTTGGAAAAGGTCCTAAGGGTAGTCTGGTCATTTTTCACCAAAGTGAGCTAACAGACACGGGTGTTAACCTAGGTTTTGAGTGTCTCCGCCATTCTAACGGTGTGAGTATTTCCGCTACTCGGACGGGGTTGAGTATTTCCGCTACTCGGACGGGGTTGATGATTTGGGAGTATTTCCGCTACTCGGACGGGGTTGAGTATTTCCGCTATTCAGACAGGGTTGATGATTTGTGAGTATTTCCGCTACTCTAACGGCTTTGCGAGTACTTTCGCTACTCTAACGGTTTTGTGAGTATTTCCGCTACTCTAACGGTTTTGTGAGTGTTTCCGCCACTCTAACGGTTTTGTGAGTATTTTCGCTACTCTAATGGTTTTGTGAGTAGTTTTGCTACTCGGACTGTCTCGAGGAATAAACTGTCTCGAGAGAGGGTTTGGAAAGGGGTCTTACCGTCTTCGAAGAGACGTACCTGGATTGGAACCGTCTCGAGGAATAAACTGTCTCAAGAGTGGGATTGGAAAGGGGTCTTACCGTCTCCAAAGAGACGTGCCTAGATTGGAGCCGTCTCGAGGAATAAACTGTCTCAAGAATGGGATTGGAAAGGGGTCTTACCGTCTCCGAAGAGACGTGCCTGGATTGGAACCGTCTCGAGGAATAAATTGTCTCGAGAGTGGGATTGGAAAGGGGTCTTACCGTCTCCAAAGAGACGTGCCTAGATTGGAGCCGTCTCGAGGAATAAACTGTCTCGAAAGTGGGATTGGAAAGGGGTCTTACCGTCTCCAAAGAGACGTGCCTAGATTGTGAGTGTTTCCGCCACTCTAACGGTTTTGTGAGTATTTTCGCTACTCTAACGGTTTTGTGAGTGTTTCCGCCACTCTAACGGTTTTGTGAGTAGTTTTGCTAATCGGACCGTCTCGAGGAATAAACTGTCTCGAGAGAGGGACTAGAATTGGAATAAGAAAGGACAATGCCCCTAAGGGCATTTTGGTCATTTTGCCTCTATTTGGGCCTGACAGGCCCGCGAAGCGATGGAAAGACAGAATTTGGACCTAGAGGATTAGTTTCGATTGGAATATGTCCATAATGACTTGAAAACAAGTCTGGACGGAGTGTAGACTGCCGAGCGGTCAAAAATGGGGTGCTTACAAATAAGGATGAAGAACTTTGTCCTTGAGCAAATGCAATCTTTCCAAAGACATTTTTGGCACTAAAGTTTACAAGGTAAAATCTCCACTCATATTAGGTCAAGAACGTACAAGTTAGCACAAGTGAAGCTATATGACATGATTTGTGCTTAAAAGTGTGATCCCTTCAACTTACGTGTACTCAAGATATATGCTTAGATAACATTAAGATCAATGATGAATTATCAATCAAACTCAAATATAATCAATACACCTCACTAAGTGTCCAATAATCCAATATTGTATCTCATAAATTAGTTATGGTGCCAAGGAAGAATCATCAGCACATCCACCATAAATAATAAAAAAGATCATTGTGAAAAATATGGAAAGACATGCTAAAGATAAAGATGTAAAGTGCCAAAACCACAAGATATTTCAACCTCTACCAAAGTCCCAAGTTGCCGAATGATAGGCATACAATGTAATACCTAAGAATAATCAATACAACCATAGAGAAGTCAAAGTATGCAATAGACATAACAAGTATGCTAAAAAGTAACATCCATTACGAACAATAGAGTTTTATATACATGTAATGATATGAAATGAACATACGTATGATATCTAATCCTTATCTCTAACTAGAAGAAATCATCACCATCAGATGGAGGTGGAGCATGCTGCTGTTGAAGATGGGATATGATCTCGTCTAGAAGCCGACCCTGGCGTCATCGATCCTCTTTCCCTCGGCTCTTGCCTCAGTCAACTGTCATTCATACCTAGCCAAAGTGGCCACATAACTAGTAAGAGTGGTTGTGAAAGATCCACAAATCCCCTTAAGCTCTTTACTATAGCAGCAATCTGTTGCTCAATCACTACACTCTGTTGTTGTACCAATCTGGACAACATCTCAAGAGTAGGACCCTACTGAGCCTACTGCTGAAGCTAAGGCTACTCAACTACCGGTATGGCCTGTAGTTCGGCCTGTTGCTGGCCCTGCTACTCGACATGTTGCTCCTGCTAAATCCACTTTTAGATCCTAACCGACTGACCCTCAGCTCAATGCTCAATAGATCTCTCAATAGGCTGCATCGGTAGAAGGACCATGACATCTACTGGTAGGGCCACTCCAGCTCTAGTGATCAGCTCAATGAGGAAGCCAGCAAAAGGAATACTACCTTAGAGTGATGTAGAGATAGTAGCCGTATATAAGGCTCTAAACATGTAATAGGGTAGATTAATAGACCTACCTGTAGCTATGGCGTACATCAGCTGACCCCTAGTATGGCTAACCTTGATGATCCTACAAATGGAAAGAATGGAGGCACACGTGAAAAGGAAGAGCGGCCGACACCTAATGGTTAGGACTTTCTTCGCAACTTGTGGATAGATCCACTGCTTGCCTGGGGTGCAAACCTCGACTCTCATGACCTCATGGTCCACCCCTCCTGTGACTAGGTAGCTAAATTAAGGATGAGCCTCCCTTGGTAGCTGAAAGAATGCAGAGAACACTGATGAGGTGATCTCTATAGTGTGTCCTCTAACCTAGGACACTATCCTCTCCTCACCTACCTTTGCTGAAGAAATAGAGAAGTTGGCTATGAGTATTGCAATCAGTGTAAATCTACACAGACCGCAGAACCTGGCCAACTCTAACCACCCATGCTAAGTAAACACATCTTACCATAAAAATGGTTTTTTAGCAAACTCATTGAGAGTCAAAATCCTCTCTTAGGCAGCCCCCTTATGCCTAAAAATCCTGTCATAAAGCCTTAGAGGCTCCATGACTAGTAAACCTAGTCTCATTGTAGGCCGAGGCACCCCGGCCTCAACCTACTCTACCTTCCATTCCTGCCATCTTATGCTAGAAATAGGAATACTAAAATGACCAAGGAGGGTAGAAAGGGAATACCTATAAATAAAGGGAAATCGGGCTCGAACTAGAATGGCTGCTGGTCGGATGTTGGAATTTGAACCATATAACCAATAATGTAATTCTTCTAGTAAATATAACAAAATATGCTAAATTTATTTAAAGCTCGTAAACAATCCCAAGAAGCTAACAATATCTTTTTTGTTTCTTACATTGTTTCATTTAAGGATTACATAAACACTACCATGGTTGATGAATGAGGCTATAGATCAAATTTAGCTAAACCTATCCAACCCCTTAAATAAAAATTCAAAAAGCATTTCAATGATCACTTAAACCGTTCGAATGGTTCAGCGAGCGTTTGAAGCTTGTAGCAACCATTCAAATGAAGCTAGCGAGCGTTCAAATCCAATTGCAACTATTCAAACGGTGCTCTCGATTACCAGCCTCCAAAGCTTGCTGTCATACCTACTCCTAATCAGGCGTTATTAACACCTTCTTATGGTAGATGTGATCGCACAGGTTAACAACCTATAAGCGAAACTTTGTGACATTCCCAAAGATAAGAATCTTATAAGGGTAAACAACAACATTATATATTAAACCATCCTAAAACTATCAATATACATTAAAAAGGTAATTAGAACCATCTTATACATTAATAGAAGATCAAATGTAAAGAAACTCCAAGAACTCTCATCTCACATATAACATATACAAAGACCAACGACATAACAACAAGAGCTTCTTAAAGCTCTCCAACTCAATATCAACAACAACAATGATAGCTACAACTACAGTAACAAAGACTGCAGTGAACTGGACCTTCATCTCTATCTCACCTACCAAAACAATTTGTGTCGATGTGATCTATATATCAACGTGCTCACAAAGATATTCAAACACATAAAGAATGAATGATAAATATCTATTGAAGAATACACTACCATTGAAATGTAATATTTCCTGTGATATAATATATGATACACCACAAATGAGTGCGCGATTTAGATAATATTGGCCCAATATATCAATGGCTTATTATTAAGGAATGTCCACCATAACACCTTTTTAGGTTAGTCCACTGTGACTACCTTAGGTTAGCCTCACGTCGGTTAAATCATCTCCCATGTAATGCAAGTTATGTAAATAATATAAATTATATGCCAATATCACCTCATAATCCAACAATCACTATCAATATAGATAACAAGACATTCAATACAATATTAGTAAGAATATCTTGAACCTTATATCACTTACAACCAAACTGATGTCACTCCTTAGGTTGAACCGGAGTATCTTGAGCCGTTTCCAAACCTAACACATACAATCGCATCAAACTTGATGAAATAATTGTAATAATTCATAACCAATGCATGTTCATGACTTATACTCCTTATACATGTGATTTAGGACATCAATGATGCATTAAAAACTCAATGGGATATAATAAACCCTTCCCTAATGCAATACAAGGTCAAACCGGACAAAACTAGCCAAACCAGCCCAAACCAACCTGAGGAGTGCGCCACTAGGCGCTCCCTAGCGCGTCCTAGTGCCCTCCTGCCAGCCCACTGCGCCACTAAGTGCACCCAGTGCTCCTACTGGCACCCTCCAGCAGAGGAGCATGCCACTAGGAGCCCTCCAGGCGTGCCAGTGCACCCCTTCTCCCTTTGGTCCGAAATTGATGTTTCTAATTCATGGTTTTATGCCTCTTTTCTATCTCCAACACAATTCTAAGTCCTCTAAAGCCTATAATGAAGTTCTAAAGTCTCCAATAAGACTTCAAAACATCAAGACAATGAACACTATGTAAGATTCAAGGCTTTCACTTGGAAGCATTAAACATTCCCTCACACCTCACCTCAATTCTCACCTCCATGACATGGAATGATATGCTAGCATGCAACAATCAACAAAATTGCAATGAAACTAGCATAAATATGAGATTCCTCACCTTCACTAATGAAATCACAAGCTTCCCCTTGTCGCGCTCAGATTTTTCGCACTCGATGAATACATACACATGCGGGAAAAATACTGTACTCTCTCGCTAGAACTCACCCTCCTAGAAGAATGAGTACGACTATGTTTGAATTGAAAATAGATTTGAATAACGAGCTTTTGGAAAAAGTTTGGCGTCGCCACCTAACTTGATTAAGGTGAGTTAGGTTACCTAAAAACTAAGCATAATCTAAGGATCACACTTAGGATTTTGGAAAACGATTTTGAAAATATCTCCTCAAGAGAGGGTTTTTAAGAAAATAGGTTGTTTAGCAACCTTTAGAAAATATTAAGCCCTTTTTAGAAAAATAACTCCCTTTGGTCTTTCGAAAACAGTGATCTAGGTTCGAAAGTTGGTTACGTGTAGGAAAGACGCACAAAGCCATCACCCTACCCCGCCCTTACGGTACCTACAAGTCTATTTACCCTAGATTCATCTATGAGAGTCTTTAACTAATAAATGACCAATCCTATCCACTTTGAAAAAAAATGTTTAAAAAGAAATTTAACATGATGCATGATATGCAAAAAAAGAAAAGAGAATTGAAAAATAGATTTGGAAAGAAATTGATTTGATTTGAAAAGAAAGATATAGAAGTTTGAATTTGGAAAGAAGGTTTTGGAAATTGAAAATAGAGATTTGGAAATAGAAATTTGGAATTGGAAGTTTGAAACTAGATTGGAGATTTGAAAAGATTTTGTGAAAATAAAAACTTAAAAAATGTTGTGACCGTACCCATGAGGGTTGCCTACGTATCTTTTTGGAGGAATTAGGTCAGTCATCGTTCAAACAAGAGTCCGGTAAAAGATAGAAGGTTGGATTGGAAGAAAGAGATTTTGATTGGAAAAAGGATTTGATTTGAATTTAGAATAGAATATTGGAATTTGGAATTTAGAATTTTTGAATTGAAAAGATTAAACTTTGACTTGGGAAGGTAGAACTTGGAAGAAAGATTTAGACTTCTTTTGGAAATATTGAGATTTAGGAAACCTAGACTTAGGAAAGATTTGACTTGAAAGGGCTTTAAGAAAAGATTTGACTCGAATATTGGACTTGAAAGATTTAGAAAAAGATTGGATTTAGGAAATGTTCAAATTAGGAAAAGTTCAAATTAAGAAAGTGTCATTTTAGGAAAGTTTTATTTTAAGAAAGTTTTGGTTTAGGAAAGTTTCAACTTAGGAAAGTTTTGAATTAAGAAAGTTTCATTTTAACAAAGGTTTTGAAATAGGAAATGTTTTGAAAATAAAGAAGTTTTGAAAATAAGAAAGTTTTGAGTTTAGAAAGTTTTAGATTTGGAAATATTTGAAGTTTTGAAAGTTTTAGGAAAGTTTTTAGAAAGAATTTTTAGAAAACTTTAAATTTAGAAAGATTTGAAATTTAGAAAGTTTAAGATTTAGAAAGTTTTAGAGTTTGGATTTTAGAAAATCTTGAGATTAAGAAAGGTTTGAGTTTAGGAAAGATTTGGAAAGTTAAGATTTGAAAATGGATAGAATTAGGAAAGGGTTGAATTAGGAAAGATGTAGAAGTTGAGTTTTAAAATTTAGGAAAGATTTTTATGTTCAAGTTTTGAAAACTTAAGATTTAAGAAAGTAGAAGATTAAGAAGGATTTGAATTAGGAAAGATTTAGACTAGGAAGAGTTAAGATTCATATTTCCTAAAACAAGGGATTAGATTTTGTTTCTAAAAGAGAATATTGAATTTTGTTTCCAAAAACGGAGGATAGGATTTAGTTTCCTAAACGAGAGATTGGATTTGGTTTCCTAAAGGGAAGATTGGATTTGACAAAGATTTGGAAAGAGAGGTTTTAGAAACCCTAGATTTGGAAGACTATAGTTTTGGCGTAGAGAAGATGTTTTTTTGGAAACTTATGATTTTGATGTAGAAAGGGAGATTTTGGAAACCTAGGTTTTAAGGCAAGTTCGAAAACCATGTTTTTAGAAAAAAAACTAGGGTTTCCTAATCATGAGTTCTATGACTTGATTTGGGCACCAAGAAAAAGAATTTTTGGAAAGTAAGTTTTAGAGAGGAAGATTTTTAGAAGGAGATCTAGAGAAAGAGTTTTTAGAAAGTGTGTTTTGAAAAGAATTTTTAGGAAGGAAGTTTTTGGAAAGTAAAACTTTTGAAAGAGTTTTGGAAACAAGATTTTGGAAGGAGATTGTTAGAAAGATTTTTTACGAAAGAGATTTAGGGAGTATTTTCTAAGAAGGAAACCTAGGGAATGTTTTTAGAAAATGGATTTTGAAGAGAGCGTTTTGAGAAAGAGTTGAAAAGAGAGTTTTTGAAAAATAGATTTTTGGAGGGAGTTTTTTAAAACAACTTTGGAAAGAAGAGTTTTAAGAAAGCATGTTGAAAAGGAGGGTTTTAGAAAGAGAGACTTTTGAAAAGAGAGTTTTTAAAAAATATAAAAATGTCTCACTTTCCCAAAGCGATTCTAACCATAAGAAGGTTAGAATCACTTTAGAAAAGTGGTTTTGAAAACAACATGGATTTGAAAATATGGACCATATGGGTCACTTTAAATGTAACACTTTCCTAAAGCAATCCTAGCCATGGAAAGGCTAGAATCACCCTAGAATTGTGATTTTGAAAACAAGTTTTGAAAAAGGAGATTTTGATGCAATTTTGAAAACAAGTCTAATGCAAGCTTTGAAAACGAGTTTGAAAACGATTTTTGGAAAAATACAAGATAATGATATGCACAATGCAAATTAGGTTCATGAACATACAAGGTTAAGGTTTCACCACATAATCAAGGGGGTCGAACCCACGTGGTCTTCGGTTAGACTAAAAAAAAGCCCCTGATACGGTGACCCTCCAATAGTCTTATTCTACACATGGACCGGGAATCCCCTTGTTCTAAGCATGTAAAGAAATGGGGAAAGAAGATGAGGGATTAAAATAGAGAAAACCCAAGTGGGTTAGGAGGGAGAAGAGAGAGGGGAAAGTGCAGAAACTTAAAGAGAAAACTTACCGTATGTCTTGTTTATTTTGCTTGGCTTTGCGCGCTTTGCTTTTCCTCGGTCTTCACTTCACTTCAGTCTTCGAGGGCTTGTCTTCGATCTTCAAAGGTTGTAGTTGCAGCAATCCAAGTCTTCAATGGAGGGTTGGAGGCTAGTGTATAAGTGTATAGGAGTGTGTATGAGTGTATAGGAGGCTAGGGTTTGGTGTATGGTGGCTAGGATTTGGAAAACCTAGAGAAGCTAGGGTTTAGGGAGGCTACAAGCTCTGTATATTGAACATTAGGGTTTTCAGACTGAGTTTGCGGACCTCCTTCACGCTGAAAGAGGCTCTGTATTTATAGAGATAGGATAGACCTAGCGCCTGTTGCAGTGGCACCAGGCCAAATTTCCTCTTAGCACCACTAGGAGTGGCGCCAGGCCATTTCTTGGCGCCACTAGTAGTGGTGCCAGCTAGTTAGGAAAGTTTTAAGGTTGACAAGCAACGTATCTTGGGAATATTTGGGCGCCTGTACTAATGACTACCATGCAATTTTTAGCCTAGCTTCACTAGGAATGACTCCAGAAAGTCCGGGAAGGAGTTAAAAGACCGAGAATGACCCAGAAGGCCGAAAAAAGGGCAGGAACACGTAGAACAATGTCCCGAAGATATTTGACTTAAAAATTAAGGATAGGATGTGTCGAAAGGATTGACCGGGCCATTAAGGACAAAACGGTCAATCGGGCCGAAAAGCTGCCGAGATGGACTCGGAACATCTCGGAAGAAGATTTGAGATTTGGAAACATTATTCAGAATATTCCCAAAGGTTGCCAGTTTGATACCCAAAGCCGGTGTGGTCGGAAAAGGTGACCAGCCCACTAGGGGCAAAACGTTCATTTTGCACCGGGTTCGCCAGAACTGACTCGGAATGATCTGGAAAGGTAAAGAAAGGTTTAGAATACTGTAGGAAGCATTCTTGTGAAGTTTACCAGTTTGATACCTAGGGCTGGTGTGGTTCTCGGGGCGTTCGGACGCCTAGGGGCAAAATGGTCATCTTGCCCGAAAAGTCTCAAAATTAACCCGAAACGGACTGGGAGGGCACCTAATCATGCCAGATTATCTCTGGGATGATCTAGAAGGGTGGAATTATAGTTCTGAGGACTTAGGTGTGCTCTCGAGAAAAGTGCCAAAAAATGGCCCTAGGGGTAGTTTGGTCATTTTTCACCGAAGTGGGCTAGCAGGCACCGGTGTTGACCTGAATTTTGAGTGTTTCCGCCACTCTGACGGCGGTCCCGTGATACAGGAGTTTGTTGGGAATTCCCTATATCGACATGTTTACAAGTATTTTCGCTACTCTAACGGTTTGCGATGTTTGCGAGTATTTCTGCTACTCTGATGATTTGCGATCATTCCTAAGACTGCCTAATCTCGGGAAGCTACTAAAGGGACTTAGTGCTTGAGAATCAACTTTCTCAGAAGGTGTGCCTAAACAGACATTTCTACATTAGCGGGCTAACAGGCGCCAAAGGTGGACCGTTCTACTATCTAAGGGACTTGGGGTCTCGTGCCGGTCGATAGGTTTAAAAGGACTTACCGTTCCGAAGAGATTTTCTTTGAAAAACGTGCTGGAGTGGATGGAATTACTGCCTCGAGGAATCAACTGTCTCGAGAGAGGGATTGAAATTGGAATTGGAAAGGTGACTTACCGTCTTCGGAAAGACGTGCCTTTTAGAATTGGAAAGGGGACTTACTGTCTTCGAAAAGACGCGCTTGATTTGGAATTAGAAAGGAGACTTACTGTCTTTGGAAAGACGCACCTAATTTGGAATTAAAAAGGGGACTTACCGTCTTCGAAAAGACGTGCCTAATTTGGAATTAGAAAGGGGACTTACCGTCTTCGGAAAGACGTGCCTAATTTGGAATTGAAAAGGGGACTTACCGTCTTCGGAAAGACGTGCCTGATTTTAAATTGGAAAGGGGACTTACCATCTTCGAAAAGACGTGCCTAATTTGAAATTGGACCGAACAATGCCCCTAAGGGCATTTCGGTCATTTTGCTTCTATTTGGGCCTGGTGGGCTCGTGAAGCGATGAATAGACGGGATTAGACTTAGAGAGTTGATTTTGATTGCAATACGTCCATATTGACTTGAGTATAAGTCTATACGGACCGTAGACTGCCAAGCGATCAAAAATGTGGTGCTTATACTTTTCTCTCACATTCTCTTTTGCCAAACACACAAAATACTAACAAGGTGGTCTCTCTCTCTCTCTCTCTCCCCTCCTTTGGATTGAAGACAACTATAGATACAACTTGTATCAATAGCCACACATGTCACACACACACATACACATAATGCTAGCAACAAATACACACCTCCCATTAGATGAAGCACACACCTTATGCACACACCTCACTTAGGTGAAGCACACACTTACAGCTCTTTAATTCACTAATCCATATAATTAACATAATTAATCATACTTATAATAATTAATCATTATTAATATTAAGTTAATAATAGAGATTAATTAAGTTAATTAATCATGGATTAAACCCACTAATCATGCTACAACATATGATAATCCCTCCATGGCATGCTCTTATTAGAAAAAGCTAATCAAGCTCCTCAATTAGTGTGATCACACACTAAAATGTATGCAATTAAGCTAAACATGACATTAAGCAAGTTAGAGTTTCACAGTATTATTTGTTTATTATTTTTTTTATTTACTTTTTTCTATATTTATTTGAATGATATCAAGAAAATGTTGTGCTGAGGATCCAGAGATGCCTTGATTTAAAGGCATGGTCTTGGCTTTTGTTTTTTTTTAATTCTAAAAGGGGTAATGTTGCATTAAAATTTGGTTATTTTCAACTTGTCTCGGAATGATTTGTACTTGGGCCATCAATGCCACTATTATTTTAATGTGAGCAATTTTGCTACTATCAATAAAGGTGCAGTTGCTGCTGTTAGTGACGTGACCCAATAAAAAATTACCACATGGCAAGCCCCAAAGATCCGCATTACACCAGATTCTAAATTTGTAAAACCTCTCTCTCTCTCTCTCTCTCTCTCTCTCTATTTGAACCATAACCCATTGTTGAATCATCTCACCATGGCCACCATGAAGGCCACCCCACTTCTTCTTCCTCTTTCTCTTTCTAAACTTAGGCCTCCTCTTCCTCTTTCTCTCTCTAAACTTAAGCGCTTGAACCATTACACTATCTTCTCTCTTTTAAAAACTCTATGAGCTCATTGCTTTGTATTTGTAAAAATTAATTAATAAAATGAAGAAATAACAAATTAATTTGAGATTCTTTTTCCCCTTCAATTCTTAATAATTTAGATTCAATCATAAAATTAGAATACTAGAAACTCATTAATAGAGATGAATAATACGTTTCCTCAAACATAAAAGTATGTATTCAGATCTCACAAATCCATCATTTGGCCATCGCCGTAGCCTGTTTTTGGTGACTATGGTTGAGCATAGGGGAGAGAGAGAGAGAGAGAGAGAGGTGGGAGTGGTATGATGGTAGACTTTTGGTCAAACCATCAATAGAGATTTGAATTGAAAAAAAGATGATTGTGCATATGTGAAGGAGGTCAGCCGACGAGGGTGGCGGTTAAAGATGTAAATTCGACCCGAGGCCCATGGGCCGCCTGAGCCTACAGGGCCAAAACCTAGCCCAAGCCTTACTTAGGCCTAACTAGACCTAAGAGCCCAGGCCCGAGCACCCTATGGGCAGACTTAGGCCCCCCTTTTAGAAGCCCGAGCCCGACCAAAAGCCAGACCTACAAGTCCGAGCCCAAGCCCGGCTTGAGAGCCCGAGCTTAAGCCCGACTGTGAGCTCGTGAACCCCCACAACTCTTTCCTTTCAAATTCAATTTGATTTTTTTTTAAACATCTCTCATACGTATCTGTGACCCCTCTTTTTCAAATTTATTTTTCTTAAGCACATTCATTAATTTTATAAATGTAATTGTATAAATAATTTACCTTAATAATTCTTATTAATTATATATAATAATAAATGTAAGTGTAAATTTTTTTACATAAGTTCAAAGAAATTAAATATATATAAGCTTACAAATAAATTTTTAATTCAGGGAATCATAGTGTATAATTTATTATAACTAAAATTATTAATTTTAAAAACATAATGCTACAAAAAACAACTGGGCCAAAGTTCGAAGCCCGAGGCCCACGCCCATCCCTAGGGCCATGGGCTGCATTTAGGTCTTTTCCTTCATATTTTAGTCCGACCCAACCCAAAAAATAATAGCAGCCCGTAAAATCTGGTCCGAGTTCAGTGGGCCATGGGCCGGTCTAGGCCAACCCGATTAACATTCCCAGTGGCGGTGAAGAGGATTTCAAAGCTACTAGATTTTCTCAAAAAGAATAAAGATAAGAGCGAGATTTAGACGTGGGTGGAGCCGTGAAAGTTTAAAGTTTATAATAGAGTGTAACGAGGACCTTTGGAACTTGCCACATGGCAATTTTTTCTTGGGCGACGTCATCGACCACAGTAATTGCACCTTTCTTGACAGCAGTAAAACTGCTTTCTATTTTTATAATGGAAAGTCTTCAGCGGCAGTCGAGATGGGTTATTTGTATTGGCCAAGAACTATGGATTTTTCTTCCTTAGCTAGGGTACAGTACCTTCTAAATAAATCTCAATCCTTGAATTAAGTTAAAAGAAAAAAAAAATAAACTTAACCATTGGATGAAAATGTCAGAAAAAGCCAAAATGGTTTTGAAAAAAAAAAAAACACTTACATTGAGTATTAATATTGTCAGTTCAAAGGATAACTACTGTCAGTCCAAGTGATAATTATTCTCATGCTACTAGAGCCATTCCCGAGAACATGAAGCACCAACTTCTCAAGATATCCTTCTTGTCGCTTTCATTCCAGTTTGCACGCTCCTACTGGTCTCTGTACAACTACTATAACTTAAATAATAAGAGATTAAAAAAAACGTTAAAACAAAGTATAACTAATCCCTACAAATTTTTTACTCCCAAAAATAAAATTTATGGCACATGGACCATAATACAAGTACAAAATCTGTAAACATAACAAGTCAAAGAAAAAAAAAAATATTTAGCAAATTACCTAAAATTGGCATGGTTAGGCATGGCAAGAGAGTAGGTCTGTGTCATAAGATCTTATCCCAAGCACGCAGTCTACCTCGCCTTGTAAAGTTTTGCCCAACGCCCTTAACATTTAATCAAGTAAAAAAGTAAAATGAATTCTAAAAAATTCCATAATGCTTCTCCAATTTTGTATTCAAATCTAAATAGTTCTATGCATAAAAGAGTCGTGGTCGAGTAGGGTTTATGTAACTCTGAGTCTAATGAAGTTTGCTTACACCTTGATTAAAGGCCCCCAAACCATACATCTTGCAATTAGTTTTTTGGCATCCTTAGCGTACCGTACATTATATGATTTTTGGTACTTGAATTCAATCGCAGGAAGGTTGTAAGCCTGTAATAAGTCCTTCAAAAAGTGCATAATATTGATTTATTCTTATTAAAAAGCAATCCTAACTCGAGTGAAGAAAAAAAAAAATTGATTCGTCGACCAAGAAAGGGAGAGAATCCTTTGTTTGGTAAAAATCCTTATCATATATGTAAGATTTTTAGTTGTATTTTATTAATAACGAAGGTGACTTGTAACCTAATTAAGTACCTCAGTTATATTAAAAATTAAAACTATTCCAATGCATATTATATATCTATACATTCCCCATAGGTAATGATATACGACACATTTTGACTTTCCTTAGAGGGACCTACAATTTCATTTTAATGAATTACACTGACCTCTCATGAAGTTTAATAAAAGTAAATCCGGTTCCCTCATGTTATGAAAATTACACTAATCTTTCTTACTTTTAAGTTTGTGTAAATAATTATGCCTTTGGATGGTTTTTAGGCATGCCAAGTGCAAGAGGGACTCTTGAACTTGTGACCACATGAGAGTTTCAGGTTGGGCTAACATCTCACAACGAGACGTTTGAGTGTGTGAGTATGGTGTAATCTCTTCCGACACTTTCCGTTTTTAACAGGTTCTATTAGTTTTAGTGTATCCAAAAAAAATTAAATAACTAACTAACAGATTTTGATTGTATAAAATCTAACACTTCCTTTGAAATTTGTATTTTAGGTTAGAAAAGTAAAAAAAAAAATGTGATTGAAAAAAAAACAAAATTATTCTTTTATTTTGTTTAATTTTGTTTTACTTTTTTTTTCTTACAAAAAAATTCGAATTCCAAATTTGAGGTAAACTTATTTGAAATTTCCATATTACTCTTAATAAAAAAATTAACAAAAGCCTAACCCCCCTTCACTGTCATGACTGACCACCACCACCGCCGCCAAAAAGCGCAAAATTTGATCACAATAGCAGCAGCAGCACTTGATCTCCACGTGCTTCCAATCAATCTCCTTGAATGCTTTGTGGGCTTGCAAGTAATTTTGGTGCTTCGCTTTTGTGAAAGTAATTTACACTTACGGCGTATGGAAATTAAATGAAATATACACGTATACAATAATGTATTATTACTCGGATGAGTGGCATTTAGAAGAAAATTTAGTAGTGATAAAAAGGTGATTTTTGCCTTTTCAGTTAGCTAATCTGACAAAAGGAGTCCGTTACACAAATTGAAAAAAAAGGGAAGAAAAGCCAAAGCAACTCTCAGAAACGTGAGGGAACAAATGTTTACTCTTTTTGGCACACGTTTTATAACAAAGAATATTTCAGTGGGCCATGTGGTGTATTGTATTTTTAATAAGCTTTCTTACCCTTCCGGCTGCAATAGAACACTAGAAGTGTAAATAAATTATAATTATATGGGCTATAACATATCGATGAACGAACAAGACCTGCTCCCAATGTGCCCCGCTTTGTCCTGTTTATATAGGAATCAAAAACCTTTTGATTCCACACATGCTGCAAATATCATACCATCTACTATAATAGCACAAATTAATTTATCATAATAATAACGAGCAAGGTCGCAGAGAAGAGGGAGGCATGTTTTGCACTCGAGTGAAGAACAAAAAAAAAAAAAAAGAAAGACACAGATATTATTATTCTTTTAAAAATGTTGTACACAAATTTTTACTTGAATGATGTAGCAATTGCTTGTCTTTTTTTATCTTTTTTTTGTCATTAAAAGTCATCCTGATGAGTGTTTCTTAAGGCCAAAGTCTCTCATTCAATCAAATTATTTTTTATATAAATTCTACAAAAATCTTCTAATTGTATAGCTTTATCTGACATTTTTTAGTAGGTTCTGCATGCATTTAGTAATGTGAGTTTTTATGAGCAAAAACATGAGTTAAAAAATAAGATTATGTACAGGATTATTCAATTCTATTTCAAGGTACTAATGACTTACAGTCTATATCTAGAGTCTCAACAAAGGCATCTTCAGAAAGCATATCCGATCAACCAAAGCATTACAAAATCTGTGTCCAAACTGAATACAGATACTTCAGAAACTCAATAAATTATGAAAATTAATTTAATCTTCATGGTGTATCCAAAGAGCCCCTTGCATGCATCGGAAGTTATGTTAAATTGTGAACTGAAAAGGAGGTGAACCCACGTTTTACATTTGCGGAAAATATAGTAAAAATGAAATAGTAAATTAACTTTTCACATCAAGAAAAATCAGAATACATAAATTCTCTTTCTTTTCTCTATCCCTCTTTTGTTCTCTCTTTCTCTCCTCCACCCCCAACCCCTCCCGCCCAACACCGCCGCAAATCCCATCCCCTCCCCCAGTCACCCTAAACCCACCGAAAACGCCGCCACAGCCCCCCCCCCCCCCCCCCCCCCCCCCCCCCCCCCCCCCCCCCCCCCCCCCCCCCCCCGCGACCACAATTGGATAGTGAGTTCATCTTTCTGAAATGAGAACTGCCCTAATGTCAGCTCCTCTCTTGTTAAATGCTCCCTCAAAAAATATTTTGCACCATGAGATACTTGAGTTATACGTTGAGCTTGGCTCCGCGAATAAGAAAGAGGTCTATAGGTTGATTGTCATCCACTAAATTTTCTGCTAAGTAGTCTGCACTGACTTTCCCTTTCATTGGTTTGCAGGAAGGGAAAATTGTGTCAATTTTAGAAAAGATCAAAGTTTAGTACTAGTTTATATACTTATCCGCAGAGGCATCATGCACATTTTTTCTTTCTTTTGTTGCTTGGAATAAATGCATCGTTGCACAAAGTAGTTAAATAACTAAAGACAATTTATTGTGCTTAATCACAGAACTAATTAAGTTTTTTTGATGAATTATAGGTCTCCTATTTTCCTGTCAAGAAATCTAGTAAATTAATGGTGATTATTGAGTTTGTGCTTTACTTTCTCTAATTTGCTCCGTGCTACATTGTTTTTCTAATGTTTGAACCCAAATTGTCAAATTGTACATTGAAACTTGAAAGTCTTTTATTAAGAGCCATATTTATTTATCACTTTATTTCCATGCAACTTATGTTTGTCAAGTTCATAACTAAATTTATAAATAAATAAAAACATTTTGTAAAAAAATAATCCAATAAAATATGGCAACTTAATAATTCCACATAATACAATCTGGCATTCATGTAGAGAAGATCAATGGAACAAACCATAGTTACTAGCACATTTGCAATTATGAACACGAGGCAATTATGTAAGTATGCACCGTGTGCCAATGGAAACGTTCAAAAGTTTTGAGTTGCGTCAAGAGAGGCCCAGTTTTATTATTATTCAAGTTCAATTAGGTCTAGGACTCGATTAGAGGTGGTGTAAAATGGGCCTCGCTCGTTTAGAGGTTGGCCCGTCAGGGCTGGAGATAGGTTCAAACACGGTCCATTAGGTGCAGCCCAATAATCATAGTACGAATGGTTGATATGGAGAATTATGAACAAAATTTGAAAGTTTTGAAGTTGCGTCGAGAGAGGCCCATTTTTATTGTTATCCAAGCTCAATTAGGTCAAGATCTCAATTAGAGGTGGTATAAATGGGCCTGGCTCGTTTAGAGGTTGGCCCGTCACTGCTCGAGATGGGTCCGAACAAGGTTCATTAGGTCCGGCCAAATAATCATAGTACTTATGTTTGATATGGATAAAATTATCAGTTTAAGCCTGTTAAGCCCACGAGCTTTGCGGGCCTGGTCGAGAGCTGGATCTGTGCGATACAAATGTAAAATGGGTCTTGTCAGACACACTGGTCCGCCGATCACCGATCTAGGGCGGCCCAGAGCCGTTGGACATCTTTACATGTGCCTGTACAACTATGTGGGCCTTTGGGGCTCAAGTCTTGTGGTAAAATATTTTTTTTTTAAAAATTCTATTATTTTTTAATGTTTTTATGAAAATGTCTACTAGAGTGAGAATGCCATTTTTAGACACAAATGTAAAATGGGTCTTGCTCAGGCACACTGGTCCGCCAATCAACGATCTAGGGCGGCCCGTTTGACATCTTTGCATGTGCCTGTAGAGTGTAGAACTATGTGGGCCTTTGTGGCTCGAATCTTTTGGTAAAATATTTAAAAAGAAAATCCTATATTTCTCAATGTTTTCATAGAAAAGTATACTAGAACGAGATTGACATTTTTAAAATTACAGGTCAAAATGTTGACTTTTTTTTTTTTTTGGGTTCTTTAAAGTGTTAAATATTTTAGCTTGAAATAAAAGAATTGCAAAAAAAACAAAGCACCTACATCGTTTCATATAAAAATAATGTACAAAAGTTCTATTTTGCATAGCAAACTCATTGTATAAAGAGAATAATGTAGCTAGTTGTGGACTTTTCGTTTGGAACCACAACATTCTCCTTTTTTTGTCAAATTTTTAAAAATGCCACTATTATATTATTCAGATAGAGTTTTTTATATAAAAATTTTGTAAGAATATAATTTTTCTTATAAAAATTAGAAAGAGAGTATTTTCTTTCGAGTAATATTATACAGAAGAAATTTGTAAATTTGTACAAAACATCCAATCATATTGATGTAACTGTGGCATTTTTATAATTATGAGCTCTCATGATGGGTATTTTGTTTTAAAGGGAATTCATTCAACCATATCATTTAGTACTAAATTCTGTATGAATTTTTTATTTATATAGCAAAAGTTTTGTACAGAATGATATAGTTATTTTTGGTTCTTTCATTTGTCAAATTTTTAAAAATGCCACTATTATATTATTCAAATAGAGTTTTTTATATAAAAATTTTGTAAGAATAGAATTTTTCTTATAAAAATTAGAAAGAGAGTATTTTCTTTTGAGTAATATTATACAAAAGAAATTTGTAAATTTGTACAAAAAAATCCAATCATAATGATGCAACTGCAGCATTTTTATAATTATGAGCTCTCATGTTGGGTGTTTTATTTTAAAATAAATTCATTCCACCACATCATTTTAGTACTAAATTTTGTATAAATATTTTGTTTGTATAGCAAAAGTTTTATACAGAACGATATAGCTATTTGGGGTTCTTTTATTTCCAACCAAAACAAAAAGGGTAATGGCATAATCTAAGTCACTAACTCGTCGAGCAAGTGCGAGTGTGGAAGTGAGACCGAGACCGGGACCGAGACCGAGTGTGCAAAAATGCCTTATATTAAAATATATTAATAACGGAAACGCCTCCAGAGAGTGTATATATATTTATAAAAATAAAAATATATATATGTAATAATTTAAATAATTTTAAAGATGTTTTATGCATTCAATCCTTTGTAACTAGCTTTGGTGAATTATAAAAATATAATGCATTCACATTTTTTTTTTTTTGATGACCCAGAACACGAGCCCAACTTGCGCCCAAGAATTCGGACAGAATTGACCAAACTGGAAGGATGAACCCCCTCAATCTCCATACCTCAAGTAAATAGCAGGACTTTCAAACGTGACTGGCAAAATTCAAACTCAGAACCTCACGACCAAAGCGGCCTATCTCCTCAGTCTTTACCAACTACGCTGTGCCCCTTGGGGTAATGCATTCACATTTTTATGTTATATAGTTTCTTGTAAATAGTAAAAACAGCCATTATATTATCAAAGGAAGTGTTGGCCGTGTGGCACTGTGCCACTGACAATCCTCTGGTACAAAATTTTTGGAAAAGTAACGTTTTCCAAACAAATATTATGCTTTTAGGCAAAACATTTTTGAAGTTGTGGCGCCAAATCTGCCGAAATAATTTCGAAGACAAAAAGGCAATAAGAAACTGGGTGTTTCAAACTTTCAACGTGTAAGCAAACATAAAAGAAATGAATCCAAAACATCCTCCGATTAGGGTTTTTGGGCAGAGATCTATACCTTCAACATTCCTGTTTCGATCTTCGCAGCCCAACCCGTAAGCAGAAAACTGTAATTTTCAGTTCTTTAGTCCACAATCTTTGGTTTGCTGGATATTTGATGCTGTAATCTCTGTGGGTTTTCCATATTTGTGAACTATTTAGGTCCGGTGATTCTAAAGGAGATGCAAAGACCAAAGCCCCCAATTTAGACTCGCGTGTTTCGCTCTCCAACTTCCTCAACAGAAAGCTGCACAGAAGTTCTGTTTTGCCCAATTCAGTTCCGGTATGCTGCATTCCCTTGTGTTTTGTTGCCTGGAAAATGGGGGGAAAAAATTGGAGTTTAGGATTTCATGTTTTAGGTTTTATGGGTTTCCCTAGTAATGGGAAAACTCGACTAAAACTTGAGCTCAATAGTCCGCATTAGGCTTAGTTAGTGGAGGTTTTCACAGATTCTGACATTTTCTCAGCTGCCAAACAGAGTATTCGTGGTAACATATACATTTTAGCAAAATTGTTTCAATATAAAATGTTGGGCCTAAAGGGGAAGGGGGTTTTACTCTTTGCAGGGAAAGGAGAGGCCCTTCTTGTCATCTGTGGGCAATAGGGATGTGTGTGGGTCTACTGAAGGACAGAATGTGGTTAAGAAAAGAAAGGAAGCAGAGGTCAAGCCTGTTCTTGATGTAGTTTTTGAACAGTTCAAGTGGACTACAAAAGAAAATGAAGATTGTCTTGGTTCATGTGCTGATGATGAGGTTGGAAGTTCAACCATGGATGAGATACAAGAATCTACAAAAAAGAAAAACCCATTTGCAGGTTTGTCAGACAACTTAATTGGTCAGTGCAACTGGTTCTTGCACTATTTTTCTACTAGTTACTGCCCAGATCTAGATCTTATTTTGATGTCCCTTCTTTTGGTTTACTAACATTTGCTGTACATATTATTCATCTTCTGGCTAGTCTAGCTTGAAACAAAGTCCCAGAACAAATAGAAAATTTGACCTTGAACAATGGCATATGGTCATTAGAGATTTCTTGCGACTGATCAACTTTACGGTTTTTGTCATGTTAGAATTTCGTTCACTAAAACAATTGACTGTTTCCATGAAATACAAAGGTGATGATGGGAAACAATCTGCTCGAAAGCATTTGGTAGTTCTCGGAGATGACCAGAAATCCATTCATCCAATACCCAAGCAAAAGGGAAAGGAACAGAGTTTTATTGCAAACAAGAAACCAAGACGTTCGTTTAATCACTGTAAGTATTCTATTTCACAAATGGCAAGCCACTGGGACATATTCTTTCATTGTATTCTCTAAACAGTATATTTTTGAATTCCTATTTTGTGCTGAAGAATAAAAAGTTTTGGTTTTGTGTTCTGTTTAACAGATGCAAATGGGAGTGGCTGGTGGGATTACAATATGGAAGGTATTGACAATGAAGAAGTAGGCTGCAATGAAGTCTGGGAAGGGATAGGTTCTGCCACGTTGGGGGGACTGGATTGGCATTGACTTGAATCATCTTTTGCAAGTATGCTAAAACCCTAGAATATTAGCTTTTCAGTTTTTCTTCTCATGTTGGTGCTAACTAAGTCTTTAAATTAAATGAAAAGAGAAGCTGATCAGAACCTCCCCCAAAAAAATAGGATTTTGATCTTTGCAACCTATGTTATTAACTGCAGTTGAATATAAAGATTTTATCTCAATAGTTATTTTATGGCCTCTTGTGGCTTGTCCAAGACTAGTTTGTCTGTTCATTCTGGCTATCTTGTGCATGTTATGCAGTTGGCTTATGGATAAGAATATTTTTAAGAGGCTTCTAAATGCAATGATGTTAGGAATAAATTTACCAAAAGGAAAAAGGATTCTCAGAAGAAAATTTGAATGCAATGATTGGCCTAACCAGTTTATTACTCCAGGAATAGAACAGTTTATTACTCCATTTAATGCAAATTTGAGTATCTTTGTCATTCGTGTTGCTTACACATGAACATTTAATGCTGCGTTAGGAAAAAATTATTGTTCGCTTTTAAGTTTGGATTATTAATATGGAATGTCCAAGTTTATGGAGTTAGTGCAGTAAGACTGATGATCTTGAAAAAAGTAACAGTTTGGTACAATAGTTCAATTCAGCTTCCAACTTTAAGTCAAATCTGCAAATACAGCCTTGATGATCTTTTGAGCATGGGGTATTGTCAGTGTTCTTTCAGGAAGGTTTATTGCCAGATTTGGTTGTTCCATCATTCTTTTGAGTGACTCTGGTTGATGTGTGAGATGAGCCCAAGTTACTTGCTACTTTCATGAAGTTCAAACAGTCTTTGTTTATCAGTTCTCTCTTTCAAGAAGTTCACAAAGTTAAGCATAATTCAGTAGCAGAGTCCAGTTGCATCACTACAGGCTTTCGTTTGAACAAAGAGTGCAACATGTTATAAGATCTCCAGCCATAGAGTTAAGAAGATAGGGCAATAAACAAATCATAGTATATTTTGAACCTTGATAAGCATAATTCACAAGTAGCGTCCTGTTGCATCATTACAGTCTTTTCTTTGGGTAAAGAATATAACGTCATAGCCTTCCCAACTACCAAGCCAACAAATGAAAGTACTTAAAGTTTTTAAAAAGTTAGTCCACTTTAAGCGGACAAACCTTTTTAGACCTAAGTAGTCATAACTAGCTGCTTGATATTGTATTTCTTTATCAATAAACAATAACTCCTTTTCAACTGGTGATTGTATACAATAATATCAAATATTGAGCAATTTCACAATCTAAAAATCTGTCTCAAAATAGTTTCCTATTCAACAGTTTCGAAAATTTTGACACGAATTTCAAGAAATTACACACTTAATTGGAAAAGTGGCCCCAACAAACACTAAAAGTACCCAAAATTGGAACAAAACATATTTTTGGAAGAGCGGTGCTAAGGGCAACTCCCACTGATGTTAGTGTTTGTTTTTTTGGAATCCTCTCAACATAAGAAGTATGGTGACTTGACTATGCTGCTCCGTCCCAATGAAAAGAAAAGCAAGGGGAGGGCCGGGGCGCTGTTCCAATGGTTGCACAGTGCAGTCTTGGACCACTATTCCAGCATTAATTGGTACAACATTTTTTTTCTTCAACGGTTAGGGGTGTTCAGACTAGTTTGTGTGCACTTTAACTAATTCACTTTCCGGTTTGATTAAAGACAAGTCGTTCACACCGGAACTAAAATATTCACAAAAAATAAATCTCTTGTGACCAACTCTTATACTAGGTAAGAATCGAACTCTTAACATCTAAAAAATAGACTAAAAAATCTGACTTACTGGGCAATCTTATTGGCACAACATTTCAAACTGGGTTGGATCGGCAATTTCTTTCAAGTGGTTGGTCCCACACACCTCACTCATGATCCGAAGTAGTCTTGGTCTTCTTCTCTCGTCACTACTTCAACCTCATTACCATCAACTTCATATTTTATTCTATTTATTCAACACTCATTGCTGCTGTAAAAAAAAAAAAAGCCCATGATAGTGGCATACTATTCTCAAAATATTATTTTAATGATCGTTATGTAAGACGAACCCAAAAAATTGAGTATTGTTACAAGGCTTGTTTTGATACGTGACTCTTTGTTTAATTTGTAAGTGAGAGAACCAAAGATTTCAAATTTTGGCTCTAAATCTTTGAATCTTGAACAACTTATCTTGAACAAAAGTTGTTCAAAGCCTTTGATTTTCGTTTAAATCATTGAATTGATCTCTGGTACCATTCCGAGGCTATTTACGTATGTTACTACATTCAATTCATAATTTTGAACTTACAGTAGCCATAGCCGAACCTTGAAATATTTATGGGTCTGTTTGGTAATTATTTTGTTGCTCTCAAAATATACCCCATGAACCCATAGCGGCTCCGTCAAAAATGCTATTTAAATTTTAAATGGAGTAATTATTTTAAGAGTAATATTATATGTAACTTTACTTTTAAATTTTTTTTTCACCACAAAGTTGTGAAACCGTATTCATAAATTAATTTGGACCCATTCAGTTATGTAAAATAATTAAGAAATAAGAATATATGCAATATTTTCTGAATTTTGATAAAAGGTATCAAACAGTTTTAATTTTAAGCGGGGTGACTTGACTTTGCTGCACCGTCCCATTGAAGAGACGAAGACAGAAGACTGCAACAAGTCGTCGTGGACCGGTGGTCGTCTTTCCTCGTCAACTTCCTATTTCATTTTATTTATTAAACACACTTTCGTTTGATGTGGTAGCATACTACTACTTTCACAATATTATTTTAATAATTCGCATGTAAAACAAACCCAAAAAAAAAACAAAAAATTGGTTTTAAAAAACCATAAGGCCAAAACATCTTCCAAAATTTTCAATTCATGAGTAGTCTCTCTCTGTACATGTGTCTGTACAAACATTTTTGGAGAAGAAGTTTGCTTCTGCAGACCTTGTGAATATTTTTAGTTCATGATCGAGGCTATTGGGTTGCATATATATATACATATATATAGGTTGAGTAGTTGAGGTACAGACATATATATCGACATGGTTACCGGAAATGTCTCCCATTGTAGGAAGAACTCCTGGCCACCAGAGGAATATATTAGCCGAGAGACTTTGCAGTTGGTAAGGATTTCGACGGCTTTGAGCTTGCATACATATACATATATACATACACACACACACATATATATATATAAACACACATATATAAGTCGATCGTTGCAATTGAAGGGCTGTTTTACGTCTGATTTTTCCAAGAAACTTAAAATTGAATTGTATACCAAGGACTGCATTGTTGTGAATAAAGATGTATCCTTCTGGTTTGGGATTATTATCATTGAACCTTTGAAACCAAACAGAGCGCACCCTCAACGCAGAACTGAATAAGAAGTACCATATGACCATATTGTTCATGATCAGGTGGGGTTGATTATCGGGACTCATTTTTACTTTGTGAATTTCGTGCATTTTTATAATGCCTGTAGATGTTTATTGAAGCGAAAATTCAGAGAGATGTTACTTATCCAATTTTTTTAGCTATGGAATTTTGATCAGCTGTTTGTTGAAAAACGTTGTTGTCGTGAATCCTTTTCTTTGTGTTTGGAACGTTGGAATTTGATGGCATTTGAATTTTAAAATGAAATTTTATATGTTTGGAAGGATGGAAATTAAAATGGGATTTGAAAGGAAAAAAAAAAAAAAAAAAAGAAGCCATCTTGAAATCCTAAAAAATGGATGGAATTTATGGGAATTGGAATTAGTAAAACCCAATAAAATATAATTACCACATTGCCCTGCCTTCCCTTTTATAAGTTCCTTTAGTCTCACTAGAGTTTGTGGTATGTGTAGATGAATAAATTTGAATTGAATTATTGTTTTTGCATTTATTTGCATGTATTGGTGAGGAACTGATTCTATTGTATGTTGCAAATTGAATACTGGTCTCTGGCTCATGTTCTATTGTTGTAGATCAAAGAATGCTTGAAATGTGAGTCATTTGATTTGGGAGGACAGCTACTCCTAGAGGGGGTTGCTGAAAACTATATTAGTAAAC
>CM065387.1:16862500-17100000 GCA_033060915.1 Euryodendron excelsum
TCAAAAGAAGATTGTCCATTTTAAGAAATAAGAGGAAGAAGCAACATCTAAACTTGTTCTTATATCTGAATTTCTTAGGTGCTGTGGATCCTGGTCCAAGCTATTTCAAGTTTTCAACTCCCCGCAATGGTTAGTATGAATCTTTGTACTAAAACTATATCTGCTTGTATCTCTTTCTTGAGGCTGTTTATCCTGGTGTAAAGTTTTGGTTGGGTTCCTAGCTCTGTCAGGAGATGCAATTCATTAGATAGCGCTGTGGCTTTGGAATCGTGATGCCATTCATCCTGCTTGTCGTAACTTTTCGGTACTTGCAGTTCTCCGGGGACAGTCGAGTGTAAAAATTAGGAACAAATCAGAGAGGGAATAATAAAATATAAAACCTCAAAAATTTCATCCATAAAACTAAATGTTCTTTTGTATAATACGATGTAAAAAGAAAAAAGGAAAACAGAGAATTTCTTTTCTAAATTTTAGAACTTAAAGAGTCTAAATGAGAAGTGGTTGCACACTTTATGTTTAAGACTTTAAGTGAATGAGCTGTGTATAATTACACTTCTTTCATGATTGACTTCACTTTTTTTTTTGGGGGGGATAAATTGACTATGCGTTCTCTGTAATTTTTTAATATATGCCTACAAAAAATATTTTATTTGTTGTTCTGTAATGCTATATTTTATATATAATAACCGTTTTATATTCTAGTTTGAACACTTCTCAAATTCCTTAAAATTTTGTATCTATGAGGATAATTGCTATTTTTCTATTGGCCCTGACCTCTATACTGCCCCAACTTGGTCTGTTTGCCACAGTGATCAATATCTACTCATCTCAGATAAACTGTTATGGTTTCTCCTTCTTAATCTTGCAAACTCTTATATGTAACTATATTCATGTTTATTTTCTATAAATATAAATTAGAAACATTCTGCATTCAGTTATATTTTAACTTTTTCATTATACTCACTCTTGATAGTAAGAATTTTCTCTTCTTTTTTTCTTTTGTTTCCCCCTGTTTGGTTCCATTGGTTCTGTTTTCCTTCTCTCTCATTTTTTATCGTGTGTGTATGTGTGCAGTGTTGTTTTTTTTATTCTTTTTTGGGTAGGGAGGGGAGCGGGGGCAGCTATAGCTTCTTGTTATTCTTGTGTTTGTAGCATTGTTTTGTTTATTTGAATTGAGAAACATGCTTCAGCCCAATTTTTGTTTATTAGGTCTCTTTTAAGTTTTATGTCTTGTGGTCATCTTGAATAGCTGAACCGCACGATGATTCATAAGGTGAAATTGGAAATAGCAATCCAAAATTACATGTCATCCTTGAGAAGCTAAGGTTGAAAGGGATCTACTGATTTTGACAGGCTGTATACAATCTGACTACTACCTGCAAATTTTAGGTTTTTGTATTAGTCTCCTGTCATGACATAAAAGAGCACCTCAGTTGAACTCTGCTTCTTATTGTTGATTTTGTTGGGGACCAGGTCCATGGCACTTCTGGTGTTTTTTAGCTCACATAACTGAAGTTTCACCTCCCATGGAACTAAAACATATTAAATGTCTTTTATCATACAATTTACAGGTACAAATTTGATCACAAGGAAGTGTCATTATGAAGGTCTATGTTCACATATATAAGGGGCAAGGGCCATTACCAAAATAATTTGTATGGGATAAATTTTATCACCTTAACGAATAACACTCATTTTTTTTTTATTAAGGCTGCTATTCCTGTAAGGGATCCAATTGAGGAGATGGTTTGAGAAAGAAAATCACATCTGAACCTTAAGTGAGCCAATTGAACTTTGGAACCTCTATTAAAAGCATGCCCTGCAATATGTTGTTTAAGTCAAAGCTTGTTACCTTTTTTGGTTCTGTTATATTACAGGAAAGCGGGCGATGAGGGTATATCATCCTGGGGTTGGAATTTGAGTGGCCAGCATTCCACATACCATGCACTATTTCCGAGGGCATGGACCATATATGATGGTATCATTCTTTTGCAATTAATGTCTGCTAAGAATATAGACGTTCTAACACTGTATTCTTTGAATGATATTACTTTTTCCTCCAGGTGAACCAGACCCCGAGCTAAAAGTATCCTGTCGCCAAATATCACCATTCATACCACATAATTATCGAGATAGCAGTCTTCCTACTGCTGTTTTTGTCTATACGGTACACAAATTTAGCGTTTTAGTGTCGAATATGGTTGTGAAATGATGACAGTTCTAGTTTCTTTTCAGGTAGAATTTAGAATTGTTAGATGGAACTAATGGTTCTTCATCATTTATTTCCAACTCTAATACAATGATTTAGGATCTTTGAGTGTCATCTTAGATTACTCTTTATAGCAAAAGAAATGTTTTGGGTCAGAGGTAATGATTTGACTCTCAGGCAGACTGAAGTTCTTACGCCATATAAAGTTAATAGTGTACACCAGGTGTGTGACAGCTACTTGATGGGCTGTCCTAAATTTTTTGCTGTAATATGGTTAGGCACTATAAAATGTTGAGTAACCAGGAGCAGCGAGATTAGGTGACAGATGCTGAATTCTATCTCTTAGGGCTATTTATCTGAGATAAACCTCAGTATTTTTGCAGAAGTGGGTGATGAGAAGGTGGGGAGAAAGGAGAGGAGGAAGAGCAAGTGACATTGCAAATTGTAATTGCAGTTCTCTCATTGAGTTACTTGAAAGAAACTGCTAGATTTACTTATCGTCTTCTTTTTGAAGAAAGAAAAAAACTTCTGTATCTCTGCCTACCTAGAGGTGGAAAAGACTTTAGAAATGATAAATGCAGAACTCTAATTCCTGGAGCTACTTAAGCCTCTGCTAGTTTGACGGAGTCCAGGGACTTAGGGATGTGCTAGTTCTGCTCTCTATTGGATTTTGCCAAAATGTCCAAACTGAATGAATAATGCAATTTGTTGGTAGATATGATTTTTTTTAAAGACTATGAAGCAGCAAATCATTCAAAAATAATTTTCCCATACTGGTAAGTATTAGTGTGGAGATTGGTTAGCTGCCGCTGATCATAGGATGTAGGAACTTTGATCTTAGTACCAAGATGTCCTTCTAAGTTTATGCAAATAGATACGAGAAAATTCCAAAAAAATAAAATAATTGACCGTTATGAGAGCATAGAATCACTCATGTTCAAATTAATTGTCTAATATATTTATATGTAGAACTAATATGTATGTGTCAAGCTTATGCCTATTTAATTCAATGGTTTACAAAGAATTCCCACAAATAGTGACCATCATAAGAGCATTGAATCATCTTGTGTTCAAATTAATTGTCCTAATGTACATGTGTATATTTATATGTGTATGTTTGTACGTGAATGTGTGTGCACTTCTCTGTGTGTCTGTGTATATTGGTAATTGTCGGTACGTATACTGGCAATATGTTCTAGGTTCAAGTGCTAATGTGTCTGATTCATTTCTTGGTACTTAGTCCAGGTTTATCTAAATTAGACAACTTAGAACCTAGTATACTAAATGTTGATGATTTCTTAACCAATTGCCATATTTAGGAACTGCTGAGTTGAACAAACCAGTATATCAAGTGGTTTTTGTAAATTCTCAATTTCGATGACTTAAAAGCATTATTTGTCTAATGTCAATGACCTACATTTTTTTGAATGGTGTGTTTCAGAAAATTATCAAACTGAATGCAGGAGTCCCTATGATTGGTTTTATTTTCTCTATTTCCAAACTGAATCAAGGATTTCCTAGAACCAGAACACAGTCTCAAGGTCTGGATGATTCGGTTGATCCCTGAGTTGCACTAAACTCTACTGGTGGTTTTCATATTGTTCTTGATTGTGGATTTAATATTTAGAAACTGCTCTAATACTTCAAATTCATCCCACTACTGTAACTGGTCCCTTGAACCTCTTTTTATACACACAACTAAGCAATCTTTAAACCGCACATTATTGTCCTCAATAAAATGATAACCACAGCCAATACAGAGCTATCTAAAGACCTATTTAAAATTTAGAAATCGCAAGAATTATATAGAGGTACCTTGATCCTGTCATTGGTTTGCTTACAGCAGTGTTGCCTTTTCTTTTGTAGTTGGTGAATACAGGGAAGGAAAGGGCAAAAGTGAGCCTTCTCTTTACTTGGGCGGTAAGCTTGTTTTTCCTGCCAATGCTCTTGTTACATGTATCAAAAAATTGAAGTTTTAAGCTCTTCTATACTTGGTCATTATTGCCGCTTTCTTCTTCTTCTTCTTCTTCTTCTTCTTCTTCTTATTATTATTATTATTATTATTATTCCACTTGGAAACAGAATTCAATTGGAGGAATCTCTCACCTATCGGGAGATCATGTGAATGAACCCTTCATGTCAGTATGCAAGGCTGCTATTCTTCTATTTATGATAATATTATGGTTTGATTATGATTTTGACTTTTTCCTCTTTTGTTTGGCAGTGGTGAAGATGGAGTCTCTGGTGTACTTCTACATCACAAGCATGTCATCAAACACTAACAGCTATACATGATGTTTGGTTTGCATATTATCCTTCGGTGATTTAGCTGTTTTATCAGTGAAAGTAAAGGCTTGGTCTTAATGAATCCCCATTGTTAACATTTGAAATACTAAAAAAAGAAAAGGTTAAAATGTTAGTAATAGACGTCTTAACTGGTATAGATCCTGCAGTTGTTCTACTAAGTATTGCATTCATTATTCCGAAAAGACAAGGAAAAGAGGAGAAAATAAAAAAAATGAAAGGCATTTTGATGCCAGAGAACAACATTCTGAAATCTGGAGTTTGGAATATAGTGCAATAGCTAATAATCTTCATAACTCAATTTTGATTCTGCTAGGGTGCTGTGGGGGTGAGGAGTGGCATAGCCTAAACTTGGCAATAGCCGCAATACTAGTTGAGTGTGAAGAAAGAAAGTAAATATTGCAAGGGCTAATACATGTAACATGCTGGTTGAGTACAAATAAAGCCAAAGACAGGTGAAAATAATGATTGGAGTTTGATTGAGAAGAAAAAAGTTATATAGGATGCTGGACTTGAAAATTTGGACTTCTGGATTGGATGACTGAAAAAGAAAAAAGGCTAATGCTAGAATCTCCAATAATTCCATAATGTAAGCTCATCGGGACTTTTCATCACCCCCCCCCCCCCCGGGCTCCCCTCTTCCTTCTTCTCTCTCTCCTTCCTCTGCTAATCTCTATAAAAAATATATATATATATATAGCTGTCCATTTATGCCTGAAAATTCTTTCTAATCCATTTTACGCTCATCGCAGCAAATGTCTCTAGACATTTAATTTCTGGCCACTGTCCTTGATTGACATGATATAGTGGACAACTTAATTAAATTGTGAATTAACTTATTATGGTATTGATGAAGTTTTTTCTTCACCAACATCTCAAAAACATAGAAATGAATCCTGTTTCTTTTCAGAATTTTTGGCTTGAGTTTCCATTAATTACTGAAAGGTGAAGTGGTAAAATCCCTATCCTGTCCTTTTAATGTTGGGATTGCTGATCAATGCTGGTGTCTGGCTCTTTGACGTCATCAATTTTTTTTTAAGTACTCTTGTATGGAATTTGACTTTCTCCCTTGTGAGTTATTATCTTCTTTTTTTTAGTTTTTTGATAAGTCCTTTTTGAGTTAATGTCATAGACCCTTCCATCTTTTTGTAATGTTAGATTGATTAGTTACAAGGTGCAAGTTTGCTTCTTGGCGTGGATAATTGTATAATCTTCAAACACTGGTGCTGCTAAAGTCACAATACCATATTTTGTCATCATCCACACCTTAGTTTGACATGAAGTGTCACGCATAATACGTCAGGCGCAGTACTTGACTCATTGGAATTATTCTAATAAAGAGTTATTAACAGTTCAAAATGATATCCCGGCAAATTCTAGCTGAATTAGAAACGCAGCATGCCTCACTTTTTTTGCCTTTTTGTGTAAAGGGCTCTGTTGATCCGGCCTTGAATCAATTTTTGGATTTCATGGAGTTTTGTGAGTGGCTTATTTGTATAGATGTTACAGGTTTTTGGGCTGCTGCTTGTGTATGGGTGGCATGGCACCCCTTGGTGCCTTTATATACTTGAGGGGTGCTAGCGTCAGTTGCGGGTGTCAGTCACTCGCCGATTGATTCTAGTCAACTCAGTATGGGCCCACTCCAGCTGGTGGGTCCCAGCTGAGGTGGCTAGCATCAGCTGGCAAGTGTCCAACACTCGCGACTGATACTAGCATTTTCCTATATACTTATTCTCTTCCTTATCACGCAAAAAAAAAAAAAAGAAAAAGAAAAAGAAAGAAGCTTCTGAACTTCCATGGAGAAAAATTCAATTAGGCAGGGCCATTAAGATTGATTTATATATTTGTTTTTGGGTTCTCGATTATCAGACATCTTGCCTGCCAACCCCTTTTCCAACATGACAGATGATTACCCATTCTCATTATTTCATTATCTAAATTGTATTCCCTTTTTTATTCCTTTTATATCGCTGGAACCAATGAGGCACATGATGTGTGGTTTTGTATTATAGTCTTCATATATATAACTCTATGCTATTGTCTCTATTGTGTTTTGTCAGGACTGCAAAAGAGAACCCTCCTGTTACTTTTGCCATCGCTGCATGTGAAACTCAGAATGTGAATGTGACTGTTTTGCCCTGCTTTGGGCTGTCTGAACGAAGCTGCGTTACTGCAGACGATATGTGGGGTACAATGGAGCAGGTAATGGTTTCACCATCTTGGAGTACTCTAGTATTTTGCTTGTTTTCTCAAGCATTCGGCCAATTTTACTATGAAAATTTGATGTAGCTAATCTAGTCTCATTAGTCATCTACTAATTGGAATTAAAAGTGCTAGTATAACGTGACAATCTTTCTTTTAAGTGTTTATCAAGTTCAGGCATATATTTGTTGAGTTGTGTTCATGTTTCTTAAGGATGGGCACTTCAATCGGGAGAACTTTAATACTGGATGTAGCATGCCTTCATCACCTGGAGAAACTTGTTGTGCTGCAGTGTCTGCTTCTACATGGGTTGAACCTCATGGAAAGTGCACTGTTGCATTTGCTCTTGCATGGCCATCCCCGAAAGTAAAATTTTCAAAGGGAAAATCATATCATAGGTAATTTTGTGAAGACTTTTTTTTTTTTTTTTTTGTCCTTCTTCATTTACATGGTCCTATTACACTTGTACCCTCGGTCTTAATTCTGGAGGTGCATCATAAATTATGCCTGTTTGTGGTGTTGTGCTCACTTATTCCAAAGGTCAAACTCTCCCCTCACACAAAATAATAATAATAATAATAATAATAATAATAATACTAAACAAGAAGTGATTGGGGTTTGTCTGGCCAATGTGTCACAAAATGAAGAAAAATGGGCCTGCTTCACATTTTCTTTTTACTAATAACAAAAGGTGTTCAAACTTAGATGTGTTGCATTTTTTGGACCTCGAAAGCAGATAGGTAAATACAATAGAGAATGTTGGCTGTAATTTATTCTTTGGTCTCCTATTATATATTTCTCTAGGTCTCCTATATGCCACATGAAAACACTTCTGATACATTCTATAAAAAACAGAACATGGTACTGGCTGTTCATTAATATTATACTAATTTCTGTATCATGTTGGCTTGCGTATTTCTTGTAGGAGGTATACTAAATTCTACGGCACTTCTGAAAGAGCAGCTTTAAACCTGGTGCATGATGCACTAATGAGTACGTATACCTGGATAGAATCTGTTGTACCTTCTTGATTATCTTCTATGCCTGGTGTTCCATATTATTATCATCTGCTGGCATTGTGGTTAACTAAATTAGATGCTGATAGCAAAATAATTCAAGTGGTCCTAATTTTGGACTCATTACATTTTAAATCCCATATTATTTTGAATTTTTTGATCAGACTATAAATGCTGGGAAGAAGAAATTGAGAAATGGCAAGCTCCTATCCTCAGAGATGACAGGCTACCAGAATGGTAAGGTTACAGTTTAAGGTTTTTAAGGGGGCAAGGCTTTTGTATCAATACTCTTTCTGAGGCAACTCAAGCAAGGCCCTAGGAAACTCTAAATCTTCGGTCTAACAGTTTAAATTTGCTAAGGCTAAAGCTTCAACATTTAGGTGACTCAATATTTTTGCATATTTCATGCCGTAAGCCTTCCCCTTCTACATGAGTTCATACTCATGCTCACTCTCACACGCAAAATACACATGTTTAACCAGATTCCATACAATAAAACCAATCCTATTTTTGCTTGCCTTTGGTCTTGTTGGAGACCTCTCATCAAGATCAAAATCTCTTGTTGTGTTCATAGGATCATCCCATTTTGGTTTCACACGTTAGGCAGAATGTCTACCACCATTGACACCCAAGCCTATGTCGTTGTCTCATATGTTTTGTATGTGGTTCCACCCTGCCCACTTGATAACCGGCTCCTTGAGGGTCCCGACATCTATTTACTATTATTATTATGGTTGCGGCAAATGGATCATTTTGAGTGGCTCTCAAGTTTTGATTAAAAAAATGATAGATAATTGTTTAAGTGACTACCAGCAATTAATTAAAAAAATCTCTTTTCAAAAGTAAAAATGATAAATAATTATTTTAGTTGTCTCTTTGGTTCATTTTATTTGTTGTTTTTTTTAACTAAATTCACCACATTTATTTCATTCATGTATTTAAGAAGGTTGTGTATGTAAAGAAGCTAGGAAGCAAGAACACTCCGTTTAGGGTGCCGTATGCCTATTGGAGGCACATACTCCTTGGACACGCCGGTACATGTTTCAGATACGCCAATTGTGACAAGTGACTCATTTTGAGTGGCCCTCAACTTTTAATTAAAAAAATTCAAAAATAAAAAATGATAAGTAATTATTTTAGTAGTCTCGTTGGTTTACTGCGTTGTTTTTGAACTATGGTTCACTGTATTTATTTAGTTCATGTATTTTGTAGCATTTCTCTTTGTAAAGAATCAATTTTCATAATATTTGTTATGAAATTTTTCCTCTATACACTGTATTTACTAAGTTCAAATGAAAACAAACTTAATTATTTCCCTCAAATTTTTTAATTATTAATTCTCTCATTATCCTAACAAATCATCTTTGTTTTTAGATAGATGATTATATAGAATTGCATAAAACAAATGAGTATATTAATATTCAATTCAAATTAAACATAAATGAATAGATGAATATCCAATGAAATTGCTTGAAATAAAATATAAAAATTATTATATTTAATATACATTTAAAATCACTATAACAACATTAATAGACCTAGAAGTTAAAACTAGTCCGATATTAATTATAGGGTGATGTGGACTCTTAGTTTGAGCTCTTGTTGTGGCTATCAATATTTATGACCTTATAGGCTGAGGTGATTTCCTATGGTGATCTTGATCTGCTTATAGAGTGGAAAGAAATGGAGGGAGAAAAGACATATTCCAATAGAGCTCTTGCTTGCCATGATGCAAACAATTTTTGCATGTAGTTTTTTGGAACTTAGCATTTCTCCTGTTAGATCTATAATGTTCCATCTGATGTCTACAGGTACAAATTTACTTTGTTTAATGAACTGTACTTTTTGGTTGCTGGTGGCACGGTGTGGACAGGTATCCATCTCTGCTATTGTTGCTTTTTTCTGCTTCATATATTTATCCATTGCAGATAGACTTCTCAAATTGTGTTATATGACATTAGCTTGCAGTTTGCACTATACAGGGATGTGTTGAATTTGCATTGTCTAGGCCATAGCTATCCTTGATTCCTTATTCTAGGCCATAGCTATCCTTATTCCTGGCATGGGAGTAAGGGCATCAGAGGGGTAGCATTAGTAGTTTTAGTTCTTGTAATTAAGTTTGAAAGGGATGGGAAGGGGAGCACCCTTTTATATTCAAGATTGAGAGGGAGAGAGAATGGTTTTTTTTCTTTGGCTGCGATTCACACAAAGCATTGAAGAATACAGCCTTCTTTTAGTTGAATGAAGTATTTGTGCTACCCCCATAGTTATTTTTAATTGCAATCAGAATTTTATGAGAAGTGTTGCCCTGGAATGATTTAGCAAAGTTTAGTTGAATGCAGTAGTTATCCTACCTTTTTGCTTCTGGTATGAAAAGGTGACATTTTGTTACTTCAATTACTCATTGAGGCTTGGCTTAGATAAATAATATGTTATTGTTGTTTTCCTGCCAAATTTTCTTCTTCTAATGTCCACCTGTTTGGTTGTTTTGGTTTTCTATGCAGACTCTGCCTTGCCTGCTGCTAATGAGGGAGGTAATCAGGACCAATCAACAGCAATGAAGAACAGGAATGTTAAAGTAACTGAAGCACAAGTGGAATGCAAACAAGGTGCACTCATTGAGCATTCTATAGTTGGTCTTTATGATAGTACTGGAGGAAGTAGTTTAAATGGCCATGATGAAACAAGTCTTGCAAGATGTGATGAAGATGAGTCTGTGATGCACCAGAGAAGAGACAGCAAGTATTCTAGACATCCTTATACACTGTTGGATCCCCAGAATGATGGTGATGATGTGGGTGGATTCTTGTATTTGGAAGGTGTGGAATATAGTATGTGGTGTACGTATGATGTGCACTTCTATGCATCTTATGCCCTTCTCATGCTATTTCCCAAAATCGAACTCAGTATTCAGCGTGACTTTGCAAAAGCTGTTTTTTGGGAGGACGGGGAAAAAGTGTAAGTTTCTGGCAGACGGAAATTGTGGAATACGCAAGATCAGAGGAGCTGTTCCTCATGATTTGGGAACTCATGATCCATGGCATGAAATCAATGCATATAATATAAATGATACAAATAAATGGAAGGATCTGAATTCAAAGTTTGTGCTTCAGGTGTACAGGGATTTCGCTGCAACAAGGGATTTGTCATTCGGAGCCGATGTGTTGCCTTCAGTCTGTGCCGCAATTGAGTATATGGATCAATTTGATAGGGACAATGACAGTCTTATTGAGAACGATGGATTTCCGGATCAAACGTATGATGCTTGGACAGTTCATGGTGTAAGTGCTTACTGTGGTAGCTTGTGGCTTGGTGCACTTCAAGCTGCAGCTGCAATGGCCCTTCAACTTGGTGACAGGGCCTTTGCTGAAAGATGCAAAAGCAAATTTGTGAAGGCTAAATCGGTATTTGAAGCCAAACTGTGGAACGGTTCTTATTTCAACTATGACAGTGGGTCAAGCAGTAATAGTAAATCCATCCAAGCTGATCAACTGGCAGGGCAATGGTATACAGCATCCTCAGGCTTGCCTGATCTGTTCGATGATTTCAAGATCCGAAGTGCTCTCCAGAAGATATATGACTTTAATGTTATGAAAGTAAGAGGAGGTAGGATGGGTGCTGTAAATGGTATGAATCCCAATGGGAAGGTGGATGAAACATGCTTGCAATCACGTGAAATATGGACTGGAGTGACTTATGGTGTGGCTGCCACTATGATCCTAGCTGGGATGGAGGAAGAGGCGTTCACCACGGCTGAGGGTATTTTCATCGGAAGCTGGTCAGAGGAAGGATATGGGTAAGCAATATGCACATATCCATAAATCTGACGAAATGCTCCTCTTTTTCCAAGAATTAGTTTGTTTTTCCCACTATTTTGAACTGTCTTAGTCAAATGTACTGACAGATATACAGAGAAAATAACAACAGATTTCTTGCACATTATGCAATTCATCATAGTAGATTAGTCACGTATATATACACAAATAGGCTAATTTCCCTGACACAATGATATTTTAAAGTTTATTCCCAACTTGGGTGCTGATTCAACTTAATTCAGCAACCCAGGTTGAGCGCCTTTTCAAATGGCATTTTTAATAAAAACGCTCTTTTAAAAAGCGTTTCTTAGTTGTATTTCACTAGCCTATAAACACAAAATACACCGGCGTATAAACCCTTTTTCAAATAGCTTTTTTATTTTAAATAAAAAAATGCCCTTTTTAATGGCGTTTATAGCTTTACCCGATCTTCCCTCTCCCTCGCTCATCTCTGTCTCTCCCTCTCTCGTCTCACTCCCATAGAACTAAAAATTGGACCATAACGGCCGTTACGTAACGGTAACGATAGGCCTCGTTCTGGTTACACCCCATTTGTACCGAAGAAATTCAGATCACACCCGTAACATCTGTTACGGGACGTTACACGTCGTAACAGCCGTTACACTCCGTTACAATGGAGAATCAAACAAAAACTCAACAGTATTACCCTTAAAAGCTTATAGAAATTCTGAAAGATTCTTTGAGGCCTCGGATTTGAAATTTTGAACTGCCGAAGCTCAGATCTGGACATCGGAGACTCGAAAGCTTGCTTCAGATCTGGATTCTGGCCGTCAGAGACTTGGAATGAATGCCGTGAACAGTGATTCAACGGTGAACCGTGAATCTGCCGTGAAGTTGTGTCGCCATGAACGGTGAGTGTTGGGCCTCATCGTCATGGGCAATGGGGGTGGGTTACTTCGATCCCGTCATCATCGTGGGTGCTGGGCACTGGGCGAGTTCCATCCATTATCGTCGTGGACTCGTGGGCAGTCTGCAGTCGCCGTAACTCTGCGACTTCGATTATCTCTTTCTCTTTGTTTGTCTCTCTTTCTCTAAACTCTAAAGTCTAAGTTTGTAGTAAATTCTCTCTCTCTCTCTCTCTCTCTCTCTCTCTCTCTCTCTCTCTCTCTCTCTCTCTCTCTCTCTCTCTCTCTCTCTCTAAGTCTAAGTCTAAGTCTAAGTCTTTAAGTCTTGTTTTTTTTTTTTCTAAACGGAATAAGTTTTTTTTAAGTCTTTAAGTCTCATCATCTCCTTTTTTTTTTTTTTTCTGAATGGAATCGAATAACATTCCATCAAACATAATATGCATAATACACTATATACATTTTAAATGTTACATTAAAATTCATCTACAATCATCTAAAATAATTGTACAATTTATTTTTGAAGTCAAACTAGGCGTAACAATACGTTTTATACAAATTTGCTCATCTGAAAAAAAATTCACGACTGCAATAACCGCGTCCCATTACGTAACCTCCGCGACGTCCGCGTTCTTTACACCGCGACTTCGTCCGCGTCTCAATCCGCTACCACGATTTAGTCTACGCTCACTCCCATCTCCCGATCTCTCTCTGTCGTCACTCTCCCTTCCACCTCACAAGCTTTGGCCAGACCCCCTTCACTGGTGAGCCGCTTCCTCCATGGGACTGCCGATAACTCTGCCTCTTCTTTCACCTCAGCCTGAATCTCCTTGGCCTTGCATCCCATTAGCAAAAAAAATTCCAGAATCAAAATGGATGCTTCTCTGGCAGGAATCATCTGCGAGTTCTTCGTGTAGGCTTTGATCCTCTGAAGGAAAAACCGGCCAAAACAATCCAGCACGAGCTTCACAGGTTCCGTGCAAACTTCAAAGCCTCAGGAACTTCTTTTTGCATAATGATTTGATCTCCGATTGAGACGACTGATTATTACCTGCTGCTTGGTCGGATTTAGCCAATTCTGCGATGGTTGTCTCCGCATTGTCGGAAGATAGGGGTTTTGGTGAAGGGAACAACTGCCATCAGCAGATGCGGCAAGAGGTCGGTAGTGAGGTGTTGGGGCAATTTGGTGTCAATGGAGGTTCGGATGAAAGCGAGGTGTTCCTGCAACTCGTTGTAGCAGCGCTTGGAAGGGGGAGAGGGTAGAGAGAGATCGGGAGATGGGAGTGAGACGAGAGAGGGAGAGACAGAGATGAGCGAGGTAGAGGGAAGATCGGGTGTAGGCGAATTGGTAAAGCTATAAACGCCATTACAAATGGCGTTTTTAAAAAGAAATAAATTGTTTTTAAAAAACGCTAATTGAAGAAGCATTTATACGCTGGTGTATTAGGCTGGTGAAATACAATTAAAAAAACACTTTTTGAAAAAGAGTTTTATTTAAGAACGCTATTTGAAATGGCACTCAACCTAGGTTGCTAAATTAAGTTAAATCAGCACCCAAATTGGGAATAAACTTCAATTTCCCGCTTTGTCAGGGAAATTAGCCTACGCAAATATATGCTGATATTATTACATTGCCTGCATTTCTTTGCCTTTTGGTTCGTACTGGATAAGGATGCAGTCACCCCCAAAATTCTCTCTTCTGTCTTTATTTTTAGGTATGTTTGTGAGGGTTATAGCATGGGTTGTTATCTGCTTCTTACCTGCTTCTTTCCTTTGGATAAGAACTGCTTGAATATGTCTGGACTAGATTTTAAAATTTTTATGAAATAAACATCGAGGATATCATTATTATTGTTATTATTTTTATTGTGCACTTCTTTTAAATTTATTACATGCCATGGATGCTTTGGAACTTTTATATAGGGTTTCTTTCCCTTTTCTTTTTTTTTTCATCACTATGCCGATTGCAACGGTTATAATTGTGGCATGGTATATGATGTGCTTTACATTTTTCTTCGCAATGACAATATGTTTCAAGTTGGTTTCATGCTTTTGTGGTGTATTTGAAAGGGAAAGATATTACAGTCCCCTTATAAACAATTAGCAAAGTCCTTTTGCGGGAGTAAGAATCCTGGATTAAGTTGATTCTTTTCCACTCAGTTAAGGGATGATAATGACTATCAAGTTAGTAAGTGAAAATACTGTATGCTATATGCTTTTCACATCTACATGCATTTCTTCAACGTAACTTTAAGTACCTATCTTGTCATTGGCATCATTGTTTGCCGTCAACATTGCCATTGGCCAACATGTCTTAAATTCTTTCTGGGCAAAGAATACCGTCACATAATTGTATTATTAGGGTCTTCTCTCGCCAAGAATGAAATTTTGGGAGCTAATACCTTCGCTTTTTGACTGCTACTTTCAGGTACTCTTTTCAGACTCCGGAGGCATGGACTATTGATGGGCATTTCCGATCACTAATATATATGAGGCCACTTGCAATTTGGGGCATGCAATGGGCACTGTCATTGCCCAAGGCCATTCATGAGGCCCCTAAGATCAACATTACAGACAGAATTCATGTATCTCCTCACAGTTCCAAGATCTTCCCACCATGAGACTGCTGTCAGAAAGATCGCAACGAAAGCAAAGCGCTTTGGCAATTCTGTTTTTCACTGTGGATGCTCACTATCACATGGAAGGTTCTATCTTTTGTAAATTTTTGTTCATAAATCTTTTATTTCCGCCTCCTTAGACCCTCCTGCAAAACGAAAATGCCAAGGGAGGTCCGCAGAAATCTTCTTTTTAGAAATAGACAACAAAAGTTTGGGCTGTAACTTAGTACTTCTAATTTAGATCCATTTGGAACAAATATTGCAGTGGCTTACTTAGTCACTTATATGTGCTTCAAAGTCAAAGTTTATTGAAGATATAAACTCAACAACAACCTCCTGCTCACTTTGTAGCCAACGTGCAACGCAGATGACTTTAGGTTAAGAGACTGGATTCTCTATCCAATCGATGTAAAAAGTTGAGCCACATATTTCATTAGTTTGGTATGACGTTCTTACGTTCTAAAAGAACCAAAAGCGAAATGAGAGAGAGAGTGAGGTGAAATAAAAAAAAGCTAGAAATGAGTGGAACAATTTATTATTCATGCAAATTTGGATTTGTTGTTACTCTTATTGCCTCCATATGCAACTTTAATTCTGCGTTGGGAAAAAGGTTTTCATTTGCTTTGAAGTTATGAGATCTTGTGCTAAAACATGTAAATTCTTCGAGTGACTGGTTGGTAGGTCAGATGAGGACTGAAGCAGTGAGTTGCATACTTTGATGAAGCTCAAAGAGTATTTGTTTTCATTTGTTTTAAGGTTCTGATTTCTATCTTTTTTCAGTTTTTTGGTTAATTGAAGGGCCAAACCCACACCGTTTCTGGAAAATTTTATAGTGAATAAAACGACGCCGTTTCAGTAAAATTTAAAATAATTTTTTTTAGCTAAAACGACTCCGTATAAGGGTTTAATTGTATTGGCACTCAGCTGTCGCAAATAAACATATTACACATTTACATAGAAGAAAAAACGTCGTTTTGACTCAATATTTGCGAACAGGTCTGTATGTCGTCACCCACCCGTCGCAAAAATAGAGTCGCATACAAGGTTTTTTGCAACAGTAATCATGCCATAGCTAATAGTATTATTAGCGACAGCAAGTAGCTGTCGCAAAAGCCTTCCATCACAAATAGCATCTTTCCTTATAGTGTGGCATGATTCAAGTATTAGCAAAGATTATTCCTTCTGATATTGATAGGAGTGATTCATGGACTAATTTCATGATATACTCAATCACTCCAATATTTCCTCTCCATATGTACTGCACGTGCACTATATTAACCTCATAAATGGGGATGAATAATTGCCAAGTAATTCCAAAAAAATTAACAAAACAGATGTAACACTTGGGGTTTTTGTGTGCGGGGGATCTAGGGCAAGACCCAAACTAAGTAAATATGTTGCCTTTCTCACGTCAATTTATTCTTTTTATTTTATTTTTCTTGATGTATTAGAGCGGATCGACCCTTTCGGTCCGATATGGGTCCAATGCTTCCAAAGCATTTTACGGTTGTAATTCCCAAAAACAAAGTTAATTCAAAAAATTTGGAAAATGAAAATAAGAAGAAGAAGAATTGAAGTAAAAAAAAATCAGGAAGTTCAAAAGGAAAAAAAGGAGAAATTTTAATAGAATGGCATTATTGAAGTGCAAGCGATTTGATTATTGTAGTACTAATATAACTTCAGTAGAAATGGTGACACACACAATGTGAGCATCACATAACTCTCACTAACCCCATAAACTAAGCCTTCATTTGGATTGACGGGTTTAGAAGAAAAGTGAAGAATTTGGAAGGAAGAAGTTTAGTTATATTATGATTGAGTAATTTTTAAGAAGAGAAGGAAATGTGGATGGAGGGGTGAGATGACTCATCTTTTAAGAATTTTTCTTCCTCTCCCTTCCCCTCCAAAATTGGAAAAAAACGGAGAAAAAGTGAAGCGTTTACTATTATTTTATTTTAAATACCAATTATACCCATTCATTTATGAGAAAAAAAATTTATTAGATTTTATACACAAGATATATATATAATCGTAATATTGTTATGTAATCAATGAAATGTAAATGACAATATTGTAGAGATAGAGAAATAGATCACTCAAACCATCATCTTATTTTATCTTCTTACACCTCGCCTTACAATCTCTCATAGTCTTTAGGCACATAATCATAATGAATCATAATGAGAGAAAATCAAAAGGTTGATGCTACAACCATATCAAGGGGTAAAGCAAACCAAGGGTTGAAAGAATAAATAAATTAGTCATGATGGTGGTCATCCATTAACATGTATTTACAACACTCCCCCTTGGATGACCATCTCACAAAGAATATGCCTTATTAAAACTTTGTCAGGAAAATTAGTGGGAAAAATTTTAGTGAAAGAAAAAAAGTACAATATTCTTGTGGAAAATAAAATAGAGTTGGGTGCATTAAGACTACCTTGTTAAAATCTTGCTAAGAAAAATCCAATGGGATAAAACTTAGCGAAGGAAAAAGAATACAGTATGCATACCCTTTAACATCTCCCCCTCATGAGCACGTCTATCTAGAATTTGATTGTTGCGATTATTTAACATGAAACCTCTTGAAACGACGCATTCCAATGTTGTGCACCAGTTTTTTTAATATCACAATTGGCAAAGATTTAGAAATAAATTAGCCAAATTATCACTGGAACGTATCTATTGAACATCAATTTCACCATTCTTTTGGAGCTCATGTGTATAAAAGAATTTTGGTAAAATATGCTTAGTTCTATCACTTTTAATATAGCCTTCCTTGATTTGTCTAATACACGCAGCATTATCTTCGTATAACACTATTACAATATATTTGAGCAAGCTTAATCCACACTTTCCTTGAATATGTTGGACCATAGATCTCAACCAAATATATTCAATACTTGTTTAATAGATTGCGATTATCTTATAACAATTTGGCGAAGTTGTAGTCATTGTATGTTTCACGTATCGCCATGAGATAGTGATATCTCCGTAAGTGAACAGATATCTGGTTTGTGACCGTGCTTTATGTTAATCAGATAAATAACCAGCATCTACATATCTAACTAACTGCAGCTTTGACCTATTTGCATGGAATAAACTCATATCAACAATTCCTTGAAGATAATGAAATATGTGCTTGATTCCTTTCTAATGCCTTTGGGTTGATCCAGAACTATACCTTGGCAATAAGTTGACAGAAAATGCTATGTCAAGTCTTGTACAATTTGTAAAATATATAAGAGCACCAATTGCACTAAGTTATGGTACTTTAGAACCAAAAAGTTTTTCATTCTCATCTTGAGGACGAAAATGATATTTTTTCACATCTAGTGACCAAACAATAATTGGAGAACTCAATGGATAAGCTTTATCTATATAAAATTGTTTGAGAACCTTTGTTGTGTATGTTGACTAATGTATGAGGATTTCACTTGGCAAGTGCTCAACTTATAAACCAAGACAAAATTTCATTTGCTCAAAATCTTTCATCTCAAACTCTTTCTTTAAATAACTTGCAACCTCAAAAAACTATTCTAGAGTTCCAACTAGATTCAAATCATTAACATATACTGCAATAATAACAAAACCATATTCTAATTTTTTAATAAAAATACATGGACAAATTGGATCATTCGCATATCCTTCTTTCAATAGATATTCACTTAGTCGATTATATCACATGTGTCCAAATTATTTTAACTCATACAACGATCGTTAAAGCTTGATAAAATACAAATTTTGGGATTTTGAGTTATGTGCGTTAGACATTTTAAATCCTTCAAGGATCTTTATATATATATATATATATATGTCGTTATCTAATGATCTATATAAATATGTTGTAACAACATCCATTAGACATATATCCAATCTTTCTGTGACTCCCAAACTAATTAAAAATCGAAATGTAATTACATCTATTACTGGAGAGTACGTCTCCTCATAATCAATACCCTGTCTTTGCGAGAAATCTTATGCTACAAGTCGTGCTTTACATTGCACAATTTCATTCTTTTTATTTCATTTTTGTACAAATATCCATTTGTATCCCACTGGTTGAACATCTTTAGGTGTTTAGACTACATGTCCAAAAACTTTACATTTTGCTAATAAGTTCAATTTTGACTCAATTGCTTCTTTTCACTTTGGCCAATTATCTCTACGTCAACATTCTTCAACAGATTTGGGTTCCGGCTCATCATTATTTGAAAAGTTAAGAGCAATGGAAAATGAGAATATGTTGTTGATAACAATTTGATTACTATCCCATCTTTCTCCTATATATAAATAATTTATCGAGATCTTGTCATTTTCAAATACCTTTACCACTTCAAGGGACATCTCAACTTTAGGAGTTATTAGTTCAATTGTTTCTATTGTCTGTTTTGTGGGTGTAGTCTCTTTGGGAATACTAACTTTTGGTAATATGGGTATAATTTCTCTAGGAGTATTAACTTCCTCATGTGTTTTTTCTTGTGCCTTTCTCTTTTTAGGAACAGTATCTTTTGTACCGATAGGTCTTCCACGCTTCAAATGTATTTTAGATTCATTAGCTACTATATTGAGAGATTGTCCTACAGGGACATCAATTCTAGATGAAGTATTTACAGCAGGTATATGTGATTTTGTAACTGACCTTATGTCGGTCAATGCATCTGGCAATTAATTTGTAATATTTTGCAATGAAATGATCTTTTGAACTTCTAGTTCGTATTGATTTGTAAGAGGATCAAAGTGAGATAATGCTTTAGCATTCCAAGCCGGAAATTTCTGTCACTTATTCATGAATATTTCATTTTTTTCGACACTAGAAAAAAAAGTGCCGGTAATTTCTAGCATTATTTTAGACATGTCGCGAATTATTTAACAAAATGACAAGTTCTAAGGGGCTGTTCTTCTTTTTTGTCAGTCGAGTCGTTCTCCCTCATTCCACTCGTCCAGCCCTCTTCACGAACTTGTACAATCGATACCACTGAGATAGCTAACTCTATTATTAGAGAAATAAGGAAACGGGCAACGATTTGGCACAAGATATCCGAAGGTGTGGAAAGAGCAGCTATGAGAAGCGGAAAAACTCCCAAGTTTTTCCGCAATTACATTAAAGTCCCCCCTACTAGCCACGGGGAGTTAATGCAAGTCGATAGGTCCTTCAATCATCGAGTACACTATCGACTTCCCACACTTCTCATGACAACATCACCGATCTTTGGTGCTTATGGGAGGCCTACGATGCGTGGGATCAACATCCAGTGGGTTTTTCAAACATGTTAGTTGTTCTCGGGGGAGGCGACTCTTGTTGTTCTTTCCTAGGGTACGTCCGAAGGGAGACGACAAAGCGTATTAGTTGATTGAGCCTTGCTTGAGATCGCTGTTCCAGCCAATCAAGTTGTAAAAGAAAGAATGATAATCTGCTCGAAAACTCTCAGTGCTGACCACACTGAGAGAGACGAAAGCGCAGGTAACGCCAGTTGGCGAAGTGGCGTTAAGCATCCCTAGCGGTACGAAAAGAGAGGTCGTGATGATATCATCTACGTCCGTACCGCTCCTCGTGGAGTAGATCCTGCGTAGTTGTACTCTGGTCCTAAAGTTTAGTGGTTGTGATGTGGTTTCACTTGGCGGGAGCCCCAGATTAGCTGAATTTTGTAAAGAAACTTGGCAGGCCGAGAGTCTGCGAAATCAATGCTTACCTCATTCAACGGATTTCACTTCATCCACGTTTCTCTATCCCAATCTCTCGAGTTCGCACAAACGTGAAACACTCCGCCATGGTACCAATCACATACCCTCACCTCTTCCGTCTATTATGGTTGCCCATTATCACTAACCCTTCTATCTCAATCAGAAGTCATCCTCTTTATGTCTTGTATGCATTCCAACACCAACACGTTGCTCTTTGCCTTTAATCTTTTAAGTTCTGGTAATCTCTCTGTTTTCGTATTTCCTTCTATTTGTCAACATGCACATGTATTTATATATTTGTGTATCTGCACTATAGATTTCTTGGTTGAATTTATTCTTGGTTCTTTGTCAGGTCTCATGAAGCTTTGCCTAACCGAGCAACTCTAGTTTCGATTAATGCACTTGGTAAGTTTTTTTGCCCTATGAGATAGATTTTATTTAAATCAATTGAATTTGGTGCATTTGGCAATGTTCGTAAAATTTTATCGTACACAATTTTATATTGTTTTGTAATCGAATAGGCACTTTTTCCTAATTTGCATTGAGCGGTGAATATGTTTATGTGAACATCTTGGGTAAATCACTTAAACTCTATACTTTGGCCCCTCGATTTAGTGGCGTAATTATGAATGGGTGGAAAATAGAGCAATGGCTTGTGTTGCTTGGATTTATATTTTTGGCTAGAAAAGGTATCGATAGTTGGAGAGAGAAACAAAATTGCTTTAGTATAATGAAGGTGGGTATCACCAGATTGCTGTATAACTTTGTCTCACTATAAGCAAATTCAACCCGAAGTCTGTGCTAATGTCTAAGATTGAAATTGGAGTTAAAAACCACCATATCAATATTGTCTGCAAAGATATTTTTCCTCTGCAAAGCACCTGAGTCCATATTCATTTTATCTCTACCAATATGTTTGCACTAGATTTAGCCGACATCTTTGATAAATCATGATCAACTGTATCCTGTGAATTTGCCTTCAATAGTGTCCTTATTTGTCTTTGAAAGCCTTAGTGGCAGTTCCTGCCCCTGGTTCTTTAAGACCATATCAAGTCAGCTGTTGTAGCATTACTTTTTGGTCTCGAGCCATAGGTATGCTACAGTGGTTTGAGCTCACGAAATAAAAAAGTGGTGATGTTTCTAGCTGATCTTTAAATTTTTCTAGTTAAAAGAAGTCAGCAGCAGCTGGTCTAAAAAACAAGAAGACAAAAAGCAGCTAAACAAAAAAAAAAACAAAAAACAAAAAACAAACAACAAGAATAAAGAATTGATCATGGGAAATTAAAGAGATGGTTTAGGCTGTGACAGAAACCACCAAAATGGTTTAGATAAAAACAGAGAAGGACACCTCCAGCTGATAGGAATCATGAAATTGTGAAACAAAGATGAATAAGAATTTCGAATGGAAAAATGGTATTCACAGTACACACTGATTATCTGTACGTGGATTGTAAAGTAATTAATAAACAAGGGTATATTGTGACTGTAAAACGTCTACCCTAAGGCTGTCATTGATGCTGCAGTTTTCCCACTTTCTAGCAATCTGCTTTGCTGGTGGTGCTGCTCCAGCTACTCTATTGTTGCTGGAATTTTTCCTGTAGCTTTCTTGGTGCTGGTGGCTTTTGCAACAGCTGATTGTTAGCTGGTTCTTCTATATGTTCTGCTATGGTATTGCTGTTTTTAAGCTTTCTTTCATTATCTAGTGATAAGGAAGCTAAGTTTTGCTTATATTCCTGTAGCTTTCTTGGTACTGGGGTTTTTCTTTCGTCATGAGGTTATCAATAAAAAGTGCACTCAAGCTATTTTTTTTTCACTTAACATATCTTTGATTATATAAATGTTTAGACTATGTAAAATGTATCTGCCTATTGACTCATTCTTTGGTTATCAATAAAATGAATCAGCTATCTACTCACATGGGTATTAGGGCTCTGGATGGGAACAGGTTACCCCTTACCTACATGAATTGGAGGGTTATACTACATGATTTTAATGACTTACTGGTTGTTTGTGAAGGTACCATGCTACATGATATTGAAAAGGCTATCTGGTTTGATGTGAAGGTACAATAAAATTCAAATCATATTCACAAGTTCTAAATTTTTTCTTACCATTGCCTCGAAGAGCTCCAATATCGAACATGTATTGGCCATTGATCCTCTTCAACCATAAGAGAACGATTAGCAAGTTTCTCTACATCAATCAAGCGTGTCTTGTAGTGTAGTGCATTCTTTTCAATTATACTTTCCATTCCTTCCAAAGCTTACCAGGGCTCATCAAACAATTTTCTTATAGGCTCATCAAACGCCTACATTTTATGAAATGTGATAAAAGCACATACCAGAGTGAAAAGAATAAGTAAATTGACAAACTTAATTCAATGGTTCAATTTTAGAAATCATGGTCTTTGTATAATACATTACCCTATTCATATATATGATAAGTATCGAATATAATCATTTTTTTTTTTTTTTGTGCAGGTCTTAAAGAGGATTAGGTCATTGATGCTGATGTTGAGTGATATATTTTCAAGCAACAGAGGATCTTCATATGTTGTACTTAAATTTTTATTTTAGTGCGTGTGTTGGATATGGGATTGCATAACAATGAATAACTTATGTTGGATCTGGTCTCATTCACATATTTAATTTGAATGCTACAATTTTTTTATTTGCGTGGATTGTTAGCAATTGTAATGAAAAGCTTCAATGGATGGATTGATGGGAAAGGCGTACATATTTAGTATCAACTTACTTGCTTTGTTGATGACTTCTGAATTGAAAAGAAAAGAGGGTAATATTTTTTGCTTAAAAAAAATGATTTTGCAGCATTTTTTCCTGTTAACAAATCTTGTGGAAATTACCTAATGTTTTTGGCAATTAGCCAAAAGCACCCCAAGAGAATTCTTGTTTTAACGGCACTATTAAAAAAAAACTGTGCCAAAACTTACTGGCCTTTCGCAGCATTCAAACGAAAAAATGTCGCCAAAATTCATCATGTTTGTCGACGCTTTGGAGCAAAGAGTGTTGATAATAAGTCATTAGGAGATGTCGTTATTGAGGCACGTCTTGTTGTCACTATTTGTGCCGCTAAAAGCCCGCCATTAGTGTGAAAGTGCCGTAAAGTATTTGCGACACAGTTATGACATTTTTCAAAGTGTCGATATAATGCCACTAAAATTTTTTGTGGCATTTTTTTCAGTTTTAGTGGCACTTTTTGTGTGCTGCAAAAAATCAATTTTCTTGTAGTGAAACCAACATATATCTCAAGTCAACATTGGAGACCCATATTGGTACGCTGTAGGGATAAAATTAGAACTTGTACAGTACAACTAAAAACTCGTAAATGAGAAATATTTGGTTGTTGACTAAGAACAAGTTGTAATGGTGAATATTTGTGATAACCAATTGGTCGGATATGAACTAATGATGTAGCATGGAATATGGCATGTCCCCAGATAGAAATGGATAATTTGGTCTTCATAAGTAAGATTGAGTAATTAATTGACAACACTTGATAAAAGACTCTGCCAAACCATTTTGTGTGTGAATGTGCGCAACAGGATGTTCAACATCAATCTCTATAGACATACAATAATCATCAAAAGCTTGAGGAGTAAACTCATCAGTATTGTCTAGTCAAATTGACTTAATTGAATAGTCAGGAAACTGTGTTCGTAATGGAATGATTTGGCAAGTAGTCTACCAAACGCAACATTTCTAGTAGAAAGTAAAAAATATTTGATTGTCGTGTGGATGCAACTATCAATACCATAAAGTAACGAATTGGTCCACATGAAGGTTGAATTGGTCCACGTATATCCCCTTGAATCCGTTGTAAAAAGCTTGGAGATTCAATAACCATCTTTGAAAGTGATGGTTCAATCACTAATTTACCTTGTGAACAGGCATTACAAGAATAAACATTTGATAAAAGAATCTTCTTGTTCTTTAGAGAATGTCTGTGTGAGTTCTCAATTATTCGATGCATCATTGTTGATCCCGGATGACCAAGACAATCATGCCAACGTACAAAAATATTTGGATCAAAACACTTCTGGTGCATCATAGCTGGTGATTCTAAAACTCGTATAGTCGTATAATATAACTCAGAAGAGAAAACAGGAAATTTTTCTAGCATAAGCTTCTGGCCTGAAATCACACAAGTAATGTAGAGATATTCTCCAATACATTCATTTATAGTCTCCATATAATATCCATTTCGGTGGATATCTTTAAAACTGAGTAGACTTCTTTTAGATCTAGTAAGATACAAGGCATTATTAATATAAAGTTTTATTCCTTCTGGTAACATAATGTGAGCTCTACTAGAGCCTTCAATCAACGTTATTGCACTGTCTACCAGACATATATCATATATTATCACCATTCATCTTGGAATCAATTACTTCGTTGGTACGATCCATGCTTCTCGCAGTAATAAAAAAGAAGAGTTAGATCCACAATAAGCTAGAACTTCGTACTGATAACGTATTACATAATCAATTAAATATAAATGACAATATTGTAAAGGTAGAGAAATAGATCACTCAAACTATCATCTTATTTTATCTTCTTACACCTCACCTTACAATCTCTCAAAGCCTTATTTTATAGACACAAACATATCGGATCATAATGAGAGAAAATCAAAAGATTGATGTTGCAACCATATCAAGGGGTGAAGCAAACCAAGGGTTGAAAGACTAAATTAGTCATGATGGTGGTTATCCACTAACATGTATTTAGAACAAATAATATATTATATCCTTCTCTTGCCTTTTATTAATTTTTGTCAAATCAAACAAGAGAAATGAAATGTCTCCTCTTTTTTTCCTTGATTATCCAAACAAGATATAAGTACTTATCTTTCATTCTTTTCTCATTCATTCCCTTTCCCTTCTAACTAACACTTCCCTTCACTTCCCCTCCCTTTCATCCAAACAAAGCGTTAAGTGGGTGTTTTGAAAAACTGCAACTCGTCTTTTTATTCACAGTAAGATGAGAGAAGTGGATAATTATATACCCAGAGACATATACCCTGAAATCTAAATTATATGTCTTAATCTAATTCATGAAAATTTACGTGAAACGAACAATTGAAGCATGGAACTCACAAGAATAAATAAATAAACACCCAAGCTTAGAGTTTTTAATTTCCTAGGAAGAAGAAAGAACTGTTAACTGCAATCCAATAAAGAATGCAGAACAAATAAAGCTAGAAAGAAAAATAAAATTGTTAAAAAAATACAATTTTCAAAGAAAGCACACTACCCATATATCAATAGAGAGTGTGTGAGATCTCTCTCTGTTGTGTGGATTCTTGCAAGCTGAAGCAATGTCGAAGTGATTGACCCACAACAGTAGACCTACCATATTGTCAAACTCTCTTTAATCGTAATCCCGAAGTCCCAACTCAAGAGAAAGACGAAACTCCAAAGGAATGCTTGAAGGGATGGGTTATGATGTAAAAGTCCCAAATGTGGTAGTGTAGAATCTCAGGCAAAAGAAATTTGTTCCGAAAACCCCTATTTCAGCAAAAATACACAATGATACCGGAGGAATATTTGTGAGTGATCGATGCAGAGTCTCAAACGTGGTAGAGCTATTGATGTGTGGCAGTGTGAGGGGACAAAACTACCCTCTGACAGTCGTGCTTGTTATCAGGTTTTAAAATGGATGAATTTACGTATTTAACCTCTTTACACCTAATAAAAATAATGAGTAAAAGAATGATGCAATGGTGGGCATTTTGGGAAAGGCTAATTGTGACTGTCTTCAAGAAAATAGGCTTCATAATTCGGAGGTGTCGGCTTTTTAGAGTAGTATAGATATAAATAGAAGATATAGATAAATATGGATGAGTCACTATAAAGATATTTAAGAGAGAGAAATTAATAAAACAAAGGTGTAGTCCTTGGGTTTTTATATGCCATGGATATGGGATAAGGCCCAAACCATGAAAATATAGTGTTGTTCTCTCTTCAATTCATTTCATTTTATTTTTCTTCAGGACAAAGGTCTTTTATCTTCTTCCATTAGAAGACAAAGAAATGTTGGAAAGTCTCAGCATCATGTAAAGCTGTCCTACATATATGTCTCTTCACTTTAATTTTACCAGTGAATGTGAGACTTACTTATGGCAACCACCTCACCCCATCTAAGAGTGTTAAAACTTTGGATCGGGTTCCAAAACCAAACTGGGCACCCATGGATGGCCCAACCCAATGATCCATTATCCACATCACTCTAGAAGGGTGGAGAATTGCTCCACTAACCAGCCCACCACCTCAAGCCCTCTCTATGTATACATGACATATATGTCAGGTTGAGTGTGGCACAACAGAGTTCAAAATGGTGATCTTTCCTCCTCCTTCTCTCTCCATATTCTATGAGTGTGTGATGCTTTTGAACCGTGGGTGTAGGACGTTGCTCAGTTTCGTAGCAAGCTCCCACTGTGTCAGCTCCTTCTAATTATACAGAGAGAGTGATACTGTTTGAGCTACAAGAAGGCATGTAAAACATCCTCCATTTGATCTGCTTTTGAATCCGAATAAGGTAAGGCTCATAGTTATTCGCTCCTGCTTGCCTACATAAAATGTAACGCCAAGGTCTTTTAGGTCTTGACTGGCACAGTGCACCCTCTAAAAGGCCACACAGTTTCGTGTAGGGTCAAGTTTACATTCACTTTTTCTCCGGTCTATATTATTCTATCACACCTTATGATGCACACAATATGATATTGTTCGCTTTAAGTTTGAGATCACACAACTTTAAAAGGTCTTGTGTCATGTAGAGCCAACATCATTTATATATTTGGCTTTTTTACTTCAATTTTATTAGGTGGTGTGAGTTTAAATTCTCAACAACTATCTCACCATACCCAAGAAGTCTTTTGGCATACAAACCCTCATCTATCCCATCTAAAGCTACTTTCGGGTCGGAATTGTCAAAAATATACCTAGGGGAGAGATATAGATAGAGATGTTGGCCCAAGTAGGCAACCAAGAGAGGAGTGAATTGGGTTTTATAGAATTTATATCAAACAATGCAACTAAAAACAATTTAAGCAATGTAGCAATGAGCAATCAAACTAATAACCCAAGCAAACAAATAATATAATGTAATGTAAGCAAGTATTGTAAGCAAAGAGATGAAGAACACCAGATTTATAGAGGTTCGGCCAAACCTTGCCTACGTCCTCTCTTCCTTAATCCTCTCGAAGGTATTCCACTATGTAAACTTTCCTTACACAGCTGCTAGTTTTTCTCCAAGTGCCTAGCTCACTCTTACAAGAGCTCTTCCCCAAGCTCTCAAAACTCAAGAGATTTTATCCAAGCTTCTCTCAAACTTACGAGTGATTTTGTCCAAGCTTCACTCAAACTTTACAAGAAATTTTGTCTAAGCTTCTCTCAAACTTACAAGTGTTTTTCTTAAGCTACACTCAAACTCATAAGTGTTTTTCTTAAGAACACTCAAACTCACAAGTTTACAAACCAACCCAATAATAAATGAAGGTTGTACAATGAATAACACTCTCTCAAAGAGTAGATAAACAAATTTTCAGCTCACTCAAGAACCCCCCAAATGAGTAAAAACAGTGTATAAGATGTAGGAGATGAAATCTCACTTGTAGCTCTTAATCTTGTATTCTTCTCATGTTCTTCTTGTGTATATATGTGTTGGGGATCTTGTATATATAGCATTGAATCTATTTTAGTCATTGGAGAAGTATGGGAGAAGTTTTGGTTGCATATTGCCCCATACCGTCTGTCAGAAAACTAGCCGTTGGTGTCGAGAGTCGACTTTTTTGGAGCAGGAGTCGACTCTTTTTGCATTTCAGCAGACTTTTCAAGGCTCTGTCCAAATGAATCGACTCTTTTGTGCCAGGGGTCGACTCTTTTTGTCTGAGACTGCAAAATTAACTCTCTGTTTGAATGAGTCGACTCTTTTAGAGTGAGGGGTCGACTCTTTTGATGTTCCATCAGATTTTCAGCCTCTGTTTGAATGAGTCGACTCTTTTACTTAAGGGGTTGACTCTTTTTAGGAAAATCCTTAACTTTTGCAATACTTCTTCAATCTTCTTCAATATCTTCAAGTTCTTCAAGGATCATCCAACTAAGGTTTTTAAGGCTTGAAAAGACTTTTTCAAGGCATGTTGACTTCAAGAACATCTTCAACTCTTTAAGATAAAATCAATACATTTTTTATTATATTTAGAGTTCTTCAATCAACATTACTTCTTCCATTGATCCAAGTCTTCTTCAAAATATTCAAGAGAGCTTCTAAGACTTGAGATCTGTTTTCTTCAATTGAACTTTCATGCTTATTTGAACTTCTTCAATTTCTTTGCTTGATCTTCATTAACTTGATTTCTTCTATAACTTTTTCCATCTATTCAAGACTTCAACATAACCTTCAATGAAGCTTCCAACTCTTGTGATTTCTTATCAACACTTTCAAGACATCTTCAAAACTTCTAAGAAAGCTTTCATGTCTTTAAGTAAGTCTCTTCTTCTTCCATTCTTGCAAGACATCTTCAAATCTTCAAGGTGAGCTTCCATGTCTTGTAAGAGTCATCTAAATGAGGTTGCAACTACGAGATTGCTGAATGTGTCAACTCATCATACTCATTGTCTCCATTGTTTCTTAACAAGCTTTTCACCACAAGTTCTTCAATATCTTCAATGTGACAAGTTCTCCATTGTTACTTGACAAGCTTCAACTTGTTCCTCCCCCTTTCTGTAAGCACCCCATTTTTGACCGCTCGACAGTCTACACTCCGTCCAGACTTGTTTTCAAGTCATTATGGACATATTCCAATCGAATCCAATCCTCTAGTCCAAATTCCGTCTTTCCATCGCTTCGCGGGCCTGTCAGGCCCAAATAGAGGCAAAACGACCAAAATGCCCTTAGGGGCATTATCCTTTCTTATTTCAATTCCAGTCCCTCTCGAGAGACAGTTTATTCCTTGAGACGGTCCGAGTAGCGAAACTACTCACAAAACCGTTAGAGTGACGGAAACACTCAAAACCCAGGCACGTCTCTTCGGAGACAGTAAGACCCCTTTCCAATCCCTCTCTCGAGACAGTTTATTCCTCGAGACGGTTCAAATCCAGGCACGTCTCTTCGGAGACGATAAGACCCCTTTCCAATCCCTCTCTCGAGACAGTTTATTCCTCGAGACGGTCTGAGTAACAAAACTACTCATAAAACCGTTAGAGTAGCGGAAATACTCACAGAACCGTTAGAGTAGCGGAAATACTCATAGAACCGTTAGAGTAGCGGAGGTACTCACGGAGCCGTCCGAGTAGCGGAAATACTCAACCGTTAGAGTAGCGGAAATACTCACAGAACCGTTACAGTAGCGGAAATACTCACAGAACCGTTAGAGTAGCGGAAATACTCACAGAGCCGTTAGAGTAGCAGAAATACTCAACTGTTAGAGTAGCGGAAATACTCCCAAATCATCAATCCCGTCTGAGTAGCGAAAATACTCAACCCCGTCCGAGTAGAGGAAATACTCACAAATCTTCGACCCCGTCCGAGTAGCGGAAATACTCACACTGTTAGAGTGGCGAAAACACTCAAAACCTAGGTCAACACCCGTGTCTATTAGCTCACTTCGGTGGAAAAGGACCAGACTACCCTTAGGACCTTTTTCGAGACTTTTCGGTCAAGATGACCATTTTGCCCCTAGGCATCCGAACGCCCCGGGAACCACACCGGCTCTGGGTATCAAACCGGTAACCCCCTGAGAATACTTTTTATAGTATTCTCAACCTTCCTTTACCTTTCCGGATCATTCCGAGTCAGTTCCGGCAAACCCGGTACAAAATGACCGTTTTGCCTCTAGTGGGCCGGTCTCCTTCTTCAACCACACCGGCTCTGGGTATCAAACCGGTAATGACCCGGGAACACTTTTTATGGTGTTCTCAACCTTCCTTTACCTTTCTGGACCATTCCGAGTTAGTTCCGGCAAACCCGGTGCAAAATGACCGTTTTGCCCCTAGTGGGCCGGTCTCCTTTTCCGACCACGCCGACTCTGGGTATCAAACCGGCAACTTCTGGGAACATTCTAAATAATGTTTTCAGATCCAAATTCTTCTTCCGGGACAGTTTGAGTCTGTCCCGGCAGTTTTCTGATCCGATTGACCGTTTTGCCCCTAAAGGCTCGGTCAACCTTTCCGACACATCCAATCTTCACTTTTCAAGTCAAATACCTCCAGGACACTATTTTAAGTGTTCTTGCTCCTTTCCGGCCTCCCGGGTCATTCCCGGCTCCTTCAAATCATTCCCGGACTTTCCGGAGTCACTTCTAGTGAAGCTAGGCCAAAAGTTTACATGGTAGTCACTAGTACAGGTGCCCAAATCTAGTCAAAGATACGTTGCTTGCCGACCTTAATTGTTTCCTAAATGGCTGGCGCCACTAGCAGTGGCGCCAAGCCAAAAAATGGCCTGGCGCCACTACTAGTGGCGCTAGTGTAAATTTTGCCCTAGCGCCACTGCAACAGGCGCCAGGCTTGTCCAACTTCTATAAATACAGAGCCTCGTTCAACGTGAAAGGGGTCTGCAAACTTAACCTAAGAATCCTATATTTTGATATACAGAGCTCGAGCACCTCCAAAACCCTAGCCTCCTTAGGTTTTCTAAACCCTAGCCACTATACACAAACCCTAGCCTCCTGTACACTCATACACTCCTCCATACACTCATACCCTAACCTTCAACCATCCTTGGAAGACTTGAAGAGCTGCCATCTAAAGCTTGAAGACAACCCTTGAAGACTGAAGAAGAAGATCAAGACGAAGACAGAAGATTGAAGACCGCACGGCGCGCAAATTAAAGAAGATACAAGGTAGGCTTTCTCTTTAATTTTCCGCACTTCCCCCCTCTCTCTTCTCTCTCCAACCCACTTGGGTTTTCTCTATTTTAATCCCCCATCTCTTTCCCCCCCTTTCTGTGCATGCTTGAAACAAGGGGACTCCCGGTCCATGTGTAGGATTAGACTATGGGAGAGTCACCGTGTCGGGGGCTTTCTTCTAGTCTAACCAAAGACCACGTGGGTCCGCCCCCCTTGATTATGTGGTGAAGCCTTAGCCTTGTATGTTCACGACCCCAAATTGCATTGTGCATATCATAGTCTTACATCTTCCAAAATTCGTTTTCAAACTCGTTTCCAAAACCGTTTTCAAACTTGTTTTCAAAATTGCATCAAAAGCTCTTTTTCAAAAACATGTTTTCAAAATCACAATTCTAGGGTGATTCTAGCCTTTCTATGGCTAGGGTTGCTTTAGAAAAGTGTTACATTAAAAGTGACCTTTTGGTCTATATTTTCAAACCTTATTGCTTTCAAAACCGCTTTCCTAAAGTGGTTCTAGCCTTCCTATGGTTAGAATTGCTTTAGGAAAGTGAGATGTTTTCATACTTTCCTAAAAGCTCTCTTTCCAAGAATTTCCTCCTAAAAATCTCTTTTTCAACATACTTTCCTAAAACTCTCTTCTCCAAAAATTGTTTTCAAAAACTCCCTTCCAAAATCTATTTTTCAAAACTCCCTTTTTCGACTCCTTTCCAAAATCTTCTCCCTAGATTCACCTTCCTAAAAACGCTCCCTAAAAATCTTTCCAAAAACTCTCTTTTCCAAAATCTCCCTTCTAGAAATTTCCCCTTAGGATCTTCCTTCCAAAATCTACGTTTCCAAAAACATGCTTTCCAAAAAACTTCTTCTCTCTAAAATCTCTTTCCAAAAACTCTTTTTCTAAATTCACTTTCCAAAAATTCCTCCCTAGGATTCCTTTCTAGAAAACCTTCGTTTCCAAAAACGCGTTTTTCAAAAAAAAACTCTTTCCTTAGAGCCCAAACCAAACCCTAGAACCCACAATTAGGAAACCCTAATTTTCTTTCCAAAAACATGATTTTCAAACTTTGCCCCAAACCTAGGTTTCCAAAATCTTTTGTTTTCTATATCAAAACTATACATGTTTTCAAAACTTCTTTTCTACGTCAAAACAACAATTTTCCAAATCTAGGGTTTCTAGAATTTCCCTTTCCAAATCCTAGCCAAATCCTACCTTCCCTTTAGAAAACCAAATCAAATCTCCCCGTTTAGGAAACTAGATTACGTCCTCCGTTTTCGGAAACAAAATCAAATCTTTTCTTTTAGAAACCAAATCCAATTCCTTCCCAAATCCAAATCTTTCCTAATTCCAATCCTTCCTAATCCTCCACTTTCCTAAATCTTAAGTTTCTAAAAACTTGAGCATATAAATCTTTCCTAAACTTTAAAACTCAACTTTCAAATCTTTCTTCGTTCAACCCTTTCCTAATTCTACCCCTTTTCAAAATCTCTTTCAAATCCAAGCTTTCAAATCTTTCTTAAACCCAAACCTTTCATAATCTCAAGATTTTCTAAAACTCTAAAACTTTCTAAATCTTAAACTTTCTAAATTTCAAATATTTCCAAATTCAAAACTTTCTAAATTTGAAACTTTCTCAAGTTAAATTTTTCTAATTTCAAATCTTTCTAAATTCTAAACTTTCCAAAACTTCAAAATCTTTTCAAATCGAAAACTTTTCTAAACTCAAAACTTTCTTAATTCAAACATTTCCTAAACTGAAAACTTTTCTTTTTCAAACCTTTCCCAAAACGAAACTTTTCTTATTTTCAAAACTTCCTTGTTTTCAAAGCTTTCCAAATTCAAAACTTCCCTTTTTCAAAACATTCTAAATTCAAAACTTTCCGATTTTCAAAACTTTCCTAATTTGGGGACTTTCCTAATCTGAAAACCTTTCCTTTTTCGAAAACTTTCCTAAACCTAAAACTTTCCTATTTTCAAAACTTTCTAAAAATGAAACTTTTCTAATTCGAAACTTTCCTAAATCGAACATTTCCTAATTCAAACATTTCCTAAATCCAACCTTTCCTAATCTCCTAAACCTTCCAAGTCGAGTCAAGCTTTTCCTAAGTCTAGGTTTCCTAAACCTCCATCTTTCCAAAACCCAGTCTTTCCAAAATCAATCTTTTCAAATCAAAGTCCAATCTTTCCAATTTCAATTTCCAATCTCCTCTTCTAATCTCAAATCAAATCCAATTTTCAATTCAATCTCTTCCTTCCAATCCAATCTCTCTCTTCAAATCAATCTATTTTCAATCGGACTCCGGTCCGAACTACGACTGACCTGATTCTCCCAAAGGGATACGTAGGCAACCTTCATTGGTGCGGTCACAATACTTTTCAAACTTTCAATTCCACCCTCATGGGTGTGGTTTCCAAAATCTTTCCAAATTTCAAATTCCAATCAATTTTCAAATTTCAATTTCAAAATTTCTATTTTCAAATTTCTATTTTCAAACTTTCAAAATTTCCAATTTCAATTCCATCTTTTCAAATCTATTTTCAAATCAACTCAATTTCTTTTCAAATCAATTTCTACTTTCCAATTCTTTCATCTTGCACTTGCATATCATGCATCATGCTAAATTAGTTTTCAAACATTGTTTTTCAAAGTGAATAGGGTGAAACCATTAGTTAGTTGAAGACTCCCATAGGTAAATTTAGGGTAGATTGGCATGTAGGTACCGAAAGGGCGGGGTAGGGTGATAGCTTAGTGCGTCTTCCCTACACGTAACCAACCTCCAAACCTAGATCACTGTTTTCGAAAGACCAAAAGGAGTCATTTTTCTAAAAAGGGCTAAATGTTTTCCAAAGGTTGCCAAACAACCTGTTTTCCTAAAAACCCTCTCTTGATGAGATATTTTCAAAATCGTTTTCCAAAACCCTAAGTGTAGTCTTCGAATTATGCTTAATTTTTAGGTGACCTAACTCACCTTAATCAAGTTAGGTAGCGATTCCAAATCTTTGTCAAAAGCCCTTTATTCAAACCTATTTTTCAATTCAAACCTAGTCGCACTCATTCTTTTAGGAGGGTGAGTTCTAACGAGAGAGTACAGCATTTTTCCCGCTTGGGTGAGTATTCCTCGAGTGCAAAAAATCTGGGCGCGACACTTTCTTTTATGCTTTATGCCCCAATGCATTTTCCAGATTTAGAGCAGAACAATCAACCAATTTAGAAATTCATAGCATGCATGATGATATAATGGACTTGATATAGCCATGAGAATCGAGGGTCTTCATAGTAAAGTGTAAGCCATGTTTGTATGGTGCCAGCTCTTTGGTCTTCAAGTCTACTTGAAATCCTTTGTTGTATTTACACTTCTATTTGTACTTTAGTCTGCAAGAATTGATTCCATGTCAACTTGAATACTCTTCAAATAATCTTGCTTGAGTGCTTTACTTATTTGAATAACTTCTTGAATCATCATAAGTTCTTCAGTCACTTGCATCCTTCTTTTCAATACTTGTTGAACTCCTTGAGCATCTTCAATCTCTTCAACAATAAAATTACTCAAGTAATCTTCTTGTTTGATACTCAACTATCAACTCAATTATTTTCTTATTATCAAATGATTATAATCTAACCTGCACACTTAATTGAAATCATTAGATAACAACCACATGGTTTTGTTATCATCAAAATTAACATAGGGATCAACCTTGAGTCAACAAGAGAGAGATTACAAAGTAAGTTCAGAAAAAAAAATTAAAAATGAAAAGGAAAGAAAAGACAGATCGTAAAGTGAGGAAAGAAGAAATTTGCACCTGCACTAACTTTTTTCTCCCAGTTTATGGTATGTTCATTGTCTCTTTGTACATACCAATGTGTAATCAAATTCATGTATTTTCTCCTTTCTCACTTTTGTGATGGCAGTGCTTTCTCATAAGATCACTTTTATGTATTTTTATTTTTGAAGGAAAAAAGAACATTCATATCAATTGATGGGCCCGATCAAGAACCCCCAATAATGGATTGACTGGCGGTTGTATTGAGGACTAGGCGCCTAGAGTACCTATCAAGCACGACCGAGTAGACCATGACCAAGCAAGACCATGGCCGATCACGACCGAATAGACCATGACCGACCACGACCGAACAGACCATGGCCGATCACGACCCAACAGACTATGGTCGACCACAATCGAGCAGACCATGGTCGATCATGGTCGAGCATACCATGGCCAATCACAACTGAGCAGACTATGGCCGAGCAAGACCAAGCAGGCTATGCCAAGCACGACCATGCCGAGCACAACCATGCACGACCATGCCGAGCATGACCAAGCAGGCCATGCCCCGTGCAAACCTTGTGGGACGGTGTCGATCATTCCCCCCACCTGCCACACCAGTGGGCTCCATCACTGACAACCCAATCATGATAACGTGCTCCTAACTCTAGGACCTCGCATGTAGCAGGAGGTAGTCACTTTCTCCGCTCTGACATATGCTTAAGGGAGTACCACATGTGTGATTACACCCTAAAAGTGTAATCATAAGCCCTTAATTTGTACTTTGTTAGACTTATATTGTAATTAATTATCTTATTTTAGTTAGATATTTGTTTGAGTATGTTTTGTATATGTTTTGTAGGTTATATAAGCTAATAAAGGTGAAAAGAAATCAAGACCAATCAAAGCGAGTTCAAGGCGAATAATTTGTTCATGAAAATTCAGACCTGTCTCAGTATTTCGGCCATAACTTTTTACTCCAATATCCGATTGAGCTGATTTTTGCTCCATTGGAAAGAAGACTTCAAGCTCTACAACTTTACGTCTAATGTGCATAGGTTGAATCGAACTCTAGGGTGGCCAAATCAAGTTTTAAAATTTCTACAGCTAAGCAGTGTGAACAGTACCCGTCCGAACGGGTACTGTTCACCGTTCCAGACGGTTACTGTTCATGAACAGTACCCGTCCGAACGGTGAACAGTAACCTTTCGGACGGGTACTGTTCACCGTTCGGACGGACTTCAAACGGGCGTCAAACGGACCGTCCGGACGGTATTCGAACGATTACTGTTCATCCAGATTATGTTTTTTGCGTCCAAAGCGGTGTTTTTTAGGGTTTTTTGTATAGTTTTTGAGTAGTTAGGGTTTTTTTTAGCAAGGGGGCAGCGGGAGAAGCTCTCTAAGGTTAGTTTTTTCCATTTTTCTTCATTTTTAGCTTAGATTTAGCTTTGTAATGTTAATGTAGGTATAAAACTTATAGTTTTCTTCCATTGTATTGTATTTTCTTTCACTTTCTTGCATTTTTTTTCATTTTCTTTGCAACCAAACATCTTTAATATTCAAGTAAATTTTATATTTGAGTCTCTACATGCTTTCTTTACATTCTTACATATTTTTTATGATGTATTCAAGTAGCTAGAATTTACATTGGGTTTAAATGTGAAAATCACCCAAATAATCCAAGGAATTCATTTGAAGGTATCCATGGATTAATTGTCATATTTTCTTAGAATTCAAATTTCTAGTAATTAGATGTGGAATTTTAGAAAACTTAGATTATTGACTAAATTTGAGAATTTTCATCACCCAAATCAATGGTATTAATTTAGGACTCTTGACTAGAAAAATACTCCACAATTGCTAGAAATTCATTCCCAACAATTGATTAAAGATGCCTTAGAAAACCTAGGTTATTGACTATGTTTAACTAATCAATGCACAAATCACAAATTTGGTATTGACCAAGTTGAATCGATGGTATTAACCTTTAATTCCCCATTAAACATGTATCTAATTTCAATTGCTTGAGAATTATCGGTTTTCAAAGTTAAATCTTCCGAATCAAACACACTTAAATGTTGTGTTTGATTTGAGTTATAAACCCCATTGGAAACCTTGGATGAAATTGAGTGATTGGATCATTTGAGCCCAATTCCCCTTTAATTGCATTAATTCTATTTTCCTTTTGCTTTACTTTAATTGTCTAGTGTTAATTGTTTTTATTTTCATTGCAATAGGTTAGTAATTCAAAACCATCATCAAAACCCAAAATATTTTCGGTCCTTTTATTTTCCTTTTTATTTTAGATCCAATTCCCCTCTTTAATTGCAATTCGACCCTAGTTAGATTAGTGTGAGGTGAGTGCTAGAGCCTAAATTGGGCTAAGTCTCTTAGGAGAAAACGATACCGGATCTTCTGGTTTATACTTCATCGCGACCCCCGTACTCTTGCGGGATACTAACTTCATTTGTAGGAATACCGCATTTGGGGGTGAACCAGTGTGGGGGTTGGAAAACCACTTCCCCCACTATCCTGCCATCAGTTTGGCCCTCCAATGCCATGCTATCACGTGGAGAGACAACCATTTTTCACTATCTCCATATATGCAATGCCTTCTTGAGGCTACCAGGAGGTCTACCCAGATAAAAGGGAAACTCATTTTCTCCAACAAGGTATACAAAACATAAACTCTAGTAAAAACTCTGTTAAAATATCTCCAAAAATCTAACTTTATTATCAAAGTGTCCTTGGCAGGCACCACACCGATGTCCCTCACCCTTTTGCTTCCTTTCAGATCACCAGAGCAGCCCGTCACCGGCCTAGAGATTGACCTTACAAGTTTACTGCATTATTATTAACTAAAACAAAAATACACCTTCATTGTGTATGAATCACAGTCATATTTTAGGGAGTTATTTTGGATAGCACTAGATTAAGTGACTGCTACTCTTTCCTTTAGGTTTCTGAGCTATGACGATTGATTGTTTAGTGATCTTGACTTTCTTTTAAAAAAGGAAAAATAAATAAAGAAAGAAAGAAAAGAGCGAGGGAAAGAGAAAGGTCCCTTTGGTTCAACAAGTTTTCCCAAATAACAACTGTCTACTGATTTTAGGAATTACTTACTTCTTAAGGGCATTTACTAACACTGTCAGTTTTTTATTTGTTTTTCACTCTGTCTGTTTTGTAAACCAAAAACATATTTGGTAACTACATGTGTTTTGAAAACAAATAAAATAAAAACAAAAAACATATTTGATAACCTAAAATGAATGTTTTTTTTTTCATTAGTTACTTCACTTCCATTTGTTGCACAAATTGCAAGTACAAAAACGAAAGCCATTATTAGTAGAGACTAATCCTAATTTTTTTTTTTTGGGTCTTGCTAACATATGCCCTAAAAGCACATTTTAAGTATATTTTGTCTGGTTGTACAAAGCGTTGGAACTTGAGTTTTCACAATTTTTAACACTGAAAACACAATTACTAACATTATATACAACCAGACAAAGCATGCTTAAAATGTGCTCTTAGGACACATGTTAGAATTTACCTTTTTTTTTATCCAATGAATTAACTTAGGCATTCAAAACATGAAAAAAACCTCTCCACATGAGAGCAGACATTTACATATAACTATTCTTCTTCAAACCCCACAGTGATAAGAGTTTTGTGCATTGAATATTTTTTTTCTAATTAACTTGCTAGGCTATTAAAATTATTAGTCTACTAGATCAAAACCCCTAGACCATTCTAAACTATTTTTTTTTTTTTTTCAAATGGTTGGTCACCCATCTTGATGCAAGGTAAGGTTTGGGCTAACTTGACCCAAGCAGGTTGGAAAGGACAAGTTAACTGAACAACTTAACTTGAACTCTTTTGATTTGATTTAGAGTCATTATATAATTTGGTAATGCATCTCTATAATGTGTTGATTCGAGCACATACTTATCCTCCAAAATTTACAATAGTCATCCTTTAACTTTGGTATAGTGTAAAGAGTAGTCATAATACTTCGGGACATTTAGTCTGGGGACAAGCTTTAATGAGGGTAGTTTGTATCCTCTAGTACCATCCATTATCATGTTTTGGATGGGCATGGCATTACTATCACAAAAACTATAAATTTCCAATAATACCCTCACTTAACAAAAAAATTACTGGCCCTATCCCTCTTCCCTAGCTTCGAGAGTTAATGCCTCAACCACAATCATAATCACAACCACTTTCACCTGCTTTGAAGTTTTGTTAGAAGCCTTCAACTACAACCAAGGACTCAACATATAAATTCTTCCAAACTGATAATGAAATTTCGTACGAACCCACATTATAAATTATACTTAATGCAATCCCATATATTAAAAAAAGAAAAAGCTAACACTAAGTCAATATTCCACATTTTATACAACAACTTATCCTATGCTGGTGAAATATACAAACAAATAAAATAAAATGTAAACTTCTCTCTAGCATTGTAATAAAAAAAAATAACACTATATAGTATCTTTACATAAAGAAATGAATAAAAAAAATTTGTTCATCTAACAGTTGCTTCCAATCATAGGGCCATCATCATAGGATGTTTACTTCGAGCTCCATCACCTCTATTACAAGCATGCCCACTGGCACTAACAATACGGAAAACTACAAAATTTGAAATATGTTATGGTTTGTAACCAACTAATGAGACAGCAAACAACTAAGAAAAAAGACATGTAGTGTATCAATATGTGCATGTGAAGATGTAACTCAAACAGAGACAGACAAAATGGAAGTATAAAGATTTATCAAACAAATTTTGTCAATATTTTAACCAAAGAAAATCTTTTTTGCACAATATTGTAAGAAAACACACAAGTGAGCACAAAATCTACAAATTTTGTAGAATGGAGAGAATCTTACAGAAAACAACTAAAAGGATTCAAATATTTTTTATTAAAAAAAAATACAAAGCGAGATATAGGAGAGTTGCCTATCGATGATTTTCAACCACCGGAAGAGGTATTGAAGCCTGGGTTGTGAGGTTGCAGCAATGGAGGAGCTCTGCCACGAGGAGAGGGTAGTAATGGAGAAGAGTGTATATAAAAGTTGAGAGGTCTTCTTCAATTATTATATCTTGTTATGAGGCAAATGAGCGCATTTGTGTCATTTACCATCACTTATCCCACCAGCCTTCAGTACTACAGATAAGTTAATATATATATAAAGAAGTCAATAATTTTTGGAAAAGATAAATTAACCAAATACAAAATTTAATCCAACTCTAATTTTTGGAAATATTAACGAATTTAATTAAAAAAAAAAGACTAGAAAGAAAATGAGAAGACCGAAAATTATATTTTTTTGCAAAAAGTAAAAAAGAAATATGTTTTTACCTGAAAAGGCTAAAAAATTTACATGCCAGAGGACTTTTAAATTTCTATAGTGAGATATTTGCTTTGAATTTTCTTTGCTTGTTTTAGTCTAGATATTTGATTTGAGAATTAAAAGCATCTAGGTATCTCTATGTGATGCCCTGTCGTCGGACAATGGCTATGACTAGTATAAATGCGACTTGGAAAACTAGAAATTTCAATGGTGCACAATTTTACAAAAGCATACATGTTTTCCATTTTAATGCCAATTTTTGTCCCTTTTTTAATAATCATATTTATCATTGAAGCTATGGCCTTGCAACTCAAAAGTCAAGTATTTATAACCTAAAAGAAAATTTCTAATCTTATACAAAAATATGTAAAAATCTTACTAAAATGATGTGGCGATGACATTTTGTAATCAAGAGGCATATTGATGTATATAAAAAATTAAAAATTAAAAAAAACTCCCACAACTATAAAGTTTAGACCATAGTTGCCAAAATGGGAAGCGGAAGCAAGAAACGTTAGGAGAAACGGAAGCGGAAAACGCAACCAAAAAATATAAAGGAAAACGGGAAGCGGGAAACGATTGGGAAACTTAGTAGAAAACTTTTTCAAACCTTAGAGGAGACTATTAAGAAACTTAGTGGAGACCTTTGAAAAACTTAATAAAAACCTTAGGGAAAATTAGTAGAAACGTTTGGGAAACTTCGTAGAAACCTATGCAAATAATTTTATAGATACTTAGTTAGAACTTAAGCAAAAAAAAATGTATAAAAATTAACATTTTACGTTTCCGAAACGTTTCCCAAAAGTTTCTCAAACGTTTTCTAAGAGTTTCTCAAACGTTTCCCAGGAATTTCAGTTAAGTATCCAAAGAGTTTTCTACAAATTTTCCAAATATTTTCAAGAAGTTTCCAAAACGTTTCCCCCGCGTTTTCGAAACGTTTCCCTAAATTTTTTAAACAAATTTGGTCATCGTCCTGGAAACGCGTTTTTGGAAAAACGCATTTCCGCCCCCAAAGTGAGTTTCCGTGCAACTATGGTTTAGACAGAGTCAGAAGTATACAATGTTACTCCTGCATTTAGAAAGGCTTTTACTTTATTTTAATTTTGTGGTGCTCAAGTCACAATGGAGCAATATATCTTATCCGTACACCAAGGCTAGGTATATTGAATCATTGATAGATAATTTATTTTGCTGTAAAGGCTCCAATTCTGTCATATCATTTTCTAAAATAATATTGTACAAATTTTATATTTGTACAGTGCTATCATTACTCTAGTTAAAGTAATGTAAGTACTAGGAAAAATTGTTCTTAGTTATTGTAACAAATTTCGACGATGTTCCTATTACTTGATTTTGCTTCACCTTAATTTAAAGCATGGGGCCCGAAACAACTTAATTTCATGTTGCTTAATACCAATGAGATCCCAATCCAACTTTGACTTAACATCGAATTGTAGAAGCTCAAGCCATATCTATATTTCTACTGAAAAATACATCAGGGTTGAGGTTGAACTTGACCAGTTGGTGTAAGAGACCCAGACAAGGTTAGCCTCTACTTTTTAATTATTTTTTTCTTTCCACGGTACAAAAATAAACAGATCTGTTCTATTTATTTTCCTTTGTGCTCGTGTCGTGTGTCTCCAACCCAATTTGAATGAAGACTCCTCACACAGAAACACGCTATTATTAGCACATGACATATATAAGTACTCGAGTTTAAGGGCATTCTAATAATGAATAAACTGTTCTAATGTATCAAAAAGCTTGGTTTAATCCTTTCAGTTGAGATCCACAATCTTACTGTCTCTTAACACTTTTGCATCAAGATTTGCAATATATAAAAACCAAGTTTAGCTAGTGATCTCCAGCTACATTTGCTAGCATATACATGGTTGTTCATTTTTGCTGGAATGTCTAAGAAGAAATGGCTCCTATTAGGAGTATGTATGTATTGTTAGATCGGGTCGAGTCCATGCTAAATCAGAACCGATCCGATCTTAATCGGTTTTAGATTTTGAACCCAAAACCGACCAATTATTCAATGGAACCAAACCGAATCAACCCAACTTGGTTCGGGTTGGTTTGGTTCGATTTCATGCTTCGATTAAGGTTCGAGTCTAGGTCGGGTTGGTTTCACTTTTATTGTATATAGTTTAACTTCGTGATTCAAAAAAATAAAATAATAGGATAGGTTTTGCATCCTTAATTTTTCAAAAAACCAAAAACTAACATATAAACACAAATCAACAATAGTTAAGTAAAAATAGCAAACTTTTATGAGATATAAAAATTGGGTCTCGATCTCAGTTCGGGTTTAGAAATTGTAGAACCAGGAACCAAACCGAATTGATCTTTTTCAGAACCAAACCCATTCTTTGACAGACCCGAACCAAACTGACCCATAGAGACTAAATTGGTTATTTTGAATTTTGTAAAGTCAATGAATATTTTTGGAAATTTGTTGAAGGGCTAAGAAAAAAAATTATCTTGAATTTTGGAAGGGCAAAGTAAAATTTTTGATAATTTTGTTGAAGGTTAAAGTAAAAATTCTTGAATTTGAAAAGATTAGAGGAAAATTCATAGGTCTAAATAAAATTTCACCATGGTCGAAGCATAATTCCGTCTTTACTCTTATGCTCCATTTGATATTATATAAAAGGCATCTTAGTGCATGAGTCTCTACTATTATAAGATCTAAAAAGAGTGAAATGTATGTTGTCTTACCTCATATATAAAGAGACTATTTTTGAAAATGTGGTCACAATGAAACCACATTATCACATACACGAGGGCGGGCCTTGGTAAAACAATATAGATATGCTCCAAATGTATGTATATATTTGTTTGTATGCATGTACTATATGTCTCCTTGACTGTTTGAATGTCTACTGTGCCAAGGTATGAGGTGGCATTGATGAGGACACATCTCTGGAGCTTAATTTGTTTAATTAAAAGAGGTTTGACCAAAGACGGAGTCTTTGATTCAAGGCTTCATAATATTACAAATTGTCTTGAGAGAGACACTTCCTAGCATTTCCCACAAATTGCAAACGCTGACTGTTTCTGAATCTTGATACTGATATTCTTTCTTTTGGTTTTTTGGATGGGGTACATTTTCAACACAATATATGGGATCTCTAGAAGCCAAATAAAATAGAATAGGATAAGGTGGGAATCGGACCATAAGATTTCATGCGCCCATGGTTGACAGTAGCTTTCTTTGTTGGGGACCCAGTAAACCTAATTATACATATAAAAGGAAGTGGCAGAGACAAGCTCTCTTGTCTATAGATGTGAATCCTTCCTTTCACTCACAAAGACTCCTGAAAAAACCCAATTCCGCAATACACGATTTTACTTTAATTTTTGTGAGGGGGTAAATGATCAATTTAAATTATTAACCTAATAGTTGTACGTACATCATAAATCTCATGTAACAATAATAAAAGCAATCACACACGTAGACAAAGGATTTTAACGTGAAAATCCAATACGAAAAAAAATCACAAAACCAAATCCAGCTAAGCAGTGCACTATCTAAGAACTGAATATAAGTTTACACTTACAACCCAACCCTACGCCTCACTGCATCTCTAGGTGTCAAATCCTCGATCTTTTAGGTGTACTCTCCTTGTATTAATCGAATCAACACAATGACACATAGACCCATTCACGACATGATTCTTCTGTGATTGCTTGAGTATTGAGATCCAAGATACCTCTGAATCCAAGATATCTCTAAAAATAATACATGCAAATACTCCTTGTTATTGTGCAAGTGATATGACTTGCATGCATGTTTCAAAGCGATCTTATCATTGAACAACATTCCTAGTTGAAAATTAGGGTTGTCCTTATCTCATACGGACCCACGGCGAAACTCATTTCTGTCAGGTGCCGATGCATCATAACCCTCCGGCAATGTAGTGAAGTAAGGAATCGGGATCTGCTATTGTTGTTGAACATCATCATCGGAATCATTCATTGAGGCGACATCTACATCTTCATCTGATTGTTCCGACTGTATGCCAGAGACCTTACATTCAAATCAAAATCCCTAGGCATGGATTGGCGGCATGATTTAACCATATGTTACACTGCATTCATACCGTCACTATATCCCATTGTTGGTTGAATTGTTGACATACTACTTGACCCAATGCCACCATCTGCGAATGAGCCATGGCGACCACTTTGTTGTGTGCTGCACATTTAAAACGAACTACCATGTTGGTTCATTTGATGTGAATATGGCACAGTGTGTCCTGCCCTAATGTCAACATCATTGAGAAATTTCACGTTGTTGATGTAGCGTCCTGATCCTCTAGCATTCTACCATACCCCGAAATACCACCCCACATTCGATCCGCTACAAGGTCCATAGCTACCGGTGCATTCTCTACTTTAATGTAAAGCTCGATGCATTGCATCCATAAATTTTTCTGTGGTAGCCGTAAGGCAATTTGCAATATTCGGTCATCGTTGATTGACAATTTCTTATATATGACTGAGCCCTCTTCATTATTGTATGAAAATATGTATATTATTTTTATCCTTATATTTTCTCCATCCTTAATAACTAGGGGCATGATCATAGCCTCTAGTTCAAACAGTTTGCATTATAACGGTATACTGCAACATGTCTGACACTCTATGTTATACACTATCCCTTCATTACGATCTTTCATTATTTCCCCACTCCAATACATCATTGCCACTGTCTCATCTATTTTTGTGCCCTGCCATCAATAATTTTGTAAATTAATTTTATATTTTTTCTATAAATTTCTTAAATCAATTTCTTAATTTTTTTTTAATAAATTTTGTATTTTTACAATAAATTTTGTGTTTTTACAATAAATTGGTAAATAATATTTATTGACTTGTAAATAAATTTCGTCTTTTACAATAACTGTGTAACTAAATTTCTTATTTTTTCAACAATCAATGTCATATTTTTCAATGAATTTTTTATTTTTACGATAATTACGTGTTTTAACAAATATATTCGTTTTCTTATATACATTTCGCATTTTACAATACCTTTTTAAATAAATTTTCTATTTTCCAATAATTTCATAAATATATTTCCTATTTTTTCAATAATTTTGTAAATCAATTTTCTATTTTTTCTATAAATTTTATAAATCAATGCCTTATTTTTTCAATAAATTTTGTATTTTTACTATAAATTTGTATTTTTAGATAGTCACGTGTTTTTACAATAAATTGGTAAATAATATTTCTTTACTTGAAAATAAATTTCGTATTTTACAATAAATTTTTAAATAATGTTTGTATTTTTTTCAATAATTTCATAAATATATTTTATATCTTTTCAATATTTCGTAAATCATTTTTCTATTTTTTTCTATAAATTTCATAAATCAATGTCTTATTTTTTCAATACATTTTTTTTACTATAAATTTTGTATTTTTTAGATAATTACGTGCTTTTACAATAAATTGGTAAATAATATTTATTTACTTGTAAATAAATTTTGTATATTACAATAACTTTGTAAACAATTTTTTTATTTTTTCAATAATTTCGTAAATCATTTTTCTATTTTTTTCTATAAATTTCATAAATCAATGTCTTATTTTTTCAATACATTTTTTATTTTTACTATAAATTTGTATTTTTTAGATAATTCCTTGTTTTGACAATAAATTGGTAAATAATATTTATTTACTTGTAAATAAATTTCGTATTTTTAATAACTATGTAAATAATTTTTGTATATTTTTAATAATTTCATAAATATTTTTTTATATTTTTTTCATATTTCGTAAATCATTTTTCTATTTTTGCTATAAATTTCATAAATCAATGTCTTATTTATTTTTTCAATAAATTTCTTATTTTTCAATACTGTATTTTTTCAACATACATACCTAACGATGGTTATGTGTTTTTACAATAATTTCGTAAATAAAATGTATTGTTTTTTCACCAATACTTTTTTTTCAATTAATTTTTACTATGTCTCTTCCAAATATATTTTCTTACTTGTAAATAAATTTTGCTTTTTTATAATAATTTTGTAAAAATAAATAAGATAAATATTTCTAGTACACACCTAAACAAGACAAACAAGATAAGTAAATTTTACAAGTGCTTACCAAAAAATAAGGTGACTGCCGAAGTACAGGTATTTGTCGGAGTGACGGGGCTAACGAAGATTACTATATTAGAATTAATTATAATATTAGAGATCTTCAAACTATATTGTAAAGTAATTATATATTCAAAAAAAATATAATAAGTTACCTATTTTGAATTTTTCGTCAAGGATGAGGTGCTAAAAAAATAAAGAAAGAAGAGAGTGAGGGAGAAAGAGAAGGCCTCTGAGGGAGAAAGAGTTTAGAGACTGAGCGAGAGAGAAGAGAAGGAGAAAGATGGAGAAAGAGTGAGGAGGCAGAGAGTAAAGAGTGAGGGGGTACTGAGGGAGAGAAGGAGAAAAGGGGGGCGGCCAACAAAGTGAGGGACGTGAGGGAGAGAATGCTTTGATCCGTGATTTAACAGGATAAAAAACGCAGTCTTTGACTACGTTTTTTTATAGAGAAACACAGTCCATGACTGTGTTTTTCTGTACAACGCAATCTTGAACTACTTTTTTTTCTTCTAAAAACACAATTTTAAATTGTGTTTTAAGGTATTTTCGAAATAATATTTACCAATTTAATATTTTGGGAATAAATTTGAAAATATAAGTTACTTTGGTAAAAAAACTAAAAATTTATTGTATATGTATCAAAATCATAATTTTCAAAACGCTTTTGGTGTGCGTTGCGTGGGTTTCGGCTTCTTTGCTTGGTGTACGTGTTATTTCTATGTAGTTTAAAAAATCCTAATTTTCAAGATATTTTGTGATAGCGTACGATTAAGTGACCAAACCAATTCAAAAAAGGTTATGAGATAGGCCGATTAGTGGATTAACAATGGATTATAATTTTTCAAAAAAATAATAATAATAATTCGGAAAAGATAAGATCCTTTTTATTTGATATGTTTATGATTACCGAAAAGGTATACCCTCTCTCTCTCTCTCTCTCTCTCTCTAGCAAAACCATCATCTTGTAAAAAATAATTTTCAGACCTTATTTCATATTTTTTTTAAAATTTTGTTAATTGGATCGAATTGAATTGAGTCTGGATCGAATTAGATATAATGTGAGAAATTTGATAAATAATCAAATCCTTTGGATCGGATTTAGATTTAATGAACCGAATCTGTCTAATCGGGTTTGAATCGGATTTGAATCCGACTCAGTCCGTTGACAGTGCTAGTTACGATACAAAGTCCGAGATGTGATAGTGTAGAATTTCATGTAGAAGAAATTCGTTCCAAAAATCCCTACCTCAGCAAAAATACGTAATTTTACCACCATCGGAATTGCACAGTGATGCTGGAGGAATATTTGTGAGTAATCGATGCATAGTCTCAGATGTGGTAGGACTGTGGATATTTGAGGGGAAGAAACTGTCATCCGAACTTGGGGCTTGTTATCAGGTTCTAAAATGGTTGACTTTATGTATTTAACCTCTTTACACCCAATAAAAATAATGAGTATAAGAATGATGCAATGGTGGGCATTTTTCAAAAGGTCAATTGTGAGAGTCTTCAAGAAAATAGGCTTCACAGTTCGGAGGTGCTGGCTTGTTAGAGTAGCATAGATAGAAGTTTAGATAAATAGGGATGAGTCATTGTAAAGATATTTAAGAGAGAGAAATTAATAAAACAAAGGTGCAATCCTTGGGCTTAGTGTGCCATGGATCTGGGGTACGGCCCAAACCATGAAAATATAGTGTTGTTCTCTTCAATTTATTTCATTTTATTTTTCTTCAAGACAAAGGTCTTTTATCTTCTTCCAGCGGAAGACAAAGAAATATTGGAAAGGTCTCGCATCAGGTAGAGCTGTCCTACATATATGTCTTTTCACTTCAACTTTATCAGTTAATGACTTACTCATGGCAACCACCTCACCCCATCTAAGAGTGTTAAGACTTTGGATCGGACTCCAAAACCAAACTGGGCGCCCATGGATGGCTCAACCCAATGACCCATTATCCACATCATTCTAGAAGGGCGGAGAATTGCTCCACCACCTAGCGCAGCCCACCACCTCAAGCCCTTTGTATATATACATAACATATACATCAGGTTGAGTGTCACAACAGAGATCAAAATGGTGATCTTTCCTCCCTCTCTCTCCATATTCTATGAGTGTGTATGATGCTCTTGAGCGGTGGGTGTGGGATGTTGCTAGGTTTCGTAGCAAGATCCCACCTCGTCAGCTTCTTCTAGTTATACAGAGATAGTGAAGGCATACAAAACATCCTCCATTTGCTTCTAGTCATACAGAGATAGTGAAGACATGTAAAACATCCTCCATTTGATCTGCTTTCGAATCCGAATAAGGTAAGGCTCTTTGTTATTCGCTTCCGCTTGCCTACATAAAATGTAACACATAGATCTTTTGGGTCTTAACTGGCACAGTGCAACCTCTAAAGTACCACACATTTTTGAGTGGAGTCAAATTTATACACACTTTTTTTTATTTATTTAGGTTATGATACTATTCTGTTATGACTAATGATTCACATCATAAGATATTATCCGCTTTGAGCCTGAATTATAATTTTAAAAGGCCTTATATCATGTAGAGCCAACATCATATATATTTGACTTTTTTACTGCAATTTTACTTTACTAGAGAGTGAGTTTAAATTCGTAACAATCTCACCACACTCAAAAAGAGAGTGAGTTTAAATTCGTAACAATCTCACCACACTCAAAAGGTCTTTTGGATTACAAACCTCATCTATCCCATCTAAAGCTACTTTCGGGTTGGAATTGTCAAAAATATACAGAGCAGAGAGAGAGAAAGAGATTACAATGTAAGCTCAGAAGAAAAATTAAAAATGAAAAGGAAAGAAAAGAGAGATCCTAAAGTGAGCAAAGAAGAAATTTGCACATGCACTAACTTTTTTCTCTCAGTTTATGGTACGTTCATTGTCTCTTTGTACATACCACTTGTAATCAAATTAATGTATTTTGTCCTTTCTCACTTTTGTGATGGTAGTGCTTTCTCATGAGACCACTTTTATGTATTTTTATTTTTGAAGGAAAAAATAATATTCATATTAATTAAAAACCAAAATACACCTTCATTGTGTGTGAATCACAGTCGTATTTTTAGAGAGTTATTTTGGATAGCACTAGATTAAGTGACTATAACTCTTTCTTTTAGGTTTCTGAGCTATGACGCTGATCAGGAAAAATAAAGAAAGAAAGAAAAAAAAAAAAAAGAGCTAGGGAGAGAGAAGGTCCATTTCCTTCAACAAGTTTTCCCAAATAACATAACTGTTTACTTATTTTAGGAATTACTTACTTCTTAATGGTATTTAGTGACATTGTCAGTTTTTTTTTTTTTTATGCTGTCTGTTTTGTATTTTGTTTTTTATTTTTTTGCAAAAAATAAAAACCAAAAGCTTATTTGGTAACTACATATGTTTTAAAATAAAATAAAATAAAATAAAAATAACAAACATGTTTAATAACCCAAAATGAATGTTTTTTTTTTTTCATGAGTTTTACTTCACTTCCATTTGTTGCGCAAATTGCGAGTGCAAAAACAAAAGCCATTATTAGTGGAGACTAATCCTAATATTTTTTATCCAACGAATTAATTTAGGTATTCAAAACATGAAAACAATCTCTCTACATGAGAGCATAAGTTTAGATACAAGTAATCCTTTTTGAACCTCATAGTGACAGAAGTTTTGTGCATTGAATTTTTTTTTTCTTTCTAATTAACTTGCTAGACTATTAAAATTATTAGTCTACTATCAAAACCCTTAGAACATTCTTAATTATTATTTTTTTCAAATTGTTGGTCACCCATCTTGATGCAAGGTAAGGTTTGGGCTAACTTGACCCAAGCAAGTTGTAGAGGAGAAGTTAACTGAGCAACTTAACTTAAACTCTTTTGATTTGATTTAGAGTCACTATATAATTTGGTAATGCATCTGTATAATATGTTGATTGGAACACATCTTTCTCCTCCAAAATTTACAATAGTCATCCTTTAACTTTGTAAGTAATGACTAGTTAGGCATGATAGGTCCAATATCAGCTTTTGGCTTTTAATTGGGAAAGAGTCCAGTAATTCGGTAGTATCAACTACTCAGTACTAGTCAATCTTATTAAATTAAAACATGGAGTATTTTATTGTATCAACAATATAAATTTATAATTAATGAAAAGCTTTTTTAATGCAGTAAATAACACATGGCAAATTTTGATATGCATGAGTACTGAAGAATCTCATACTACCTGACTACTAAATTTTTTTCCTAACTTTTGACATTTTAAAGTTTGACATTGAATATTGATAATGGATGTTGAACAATAGGGCTACATTTGTTTTGTAGGATGAGACTTAGGATAAGAAATTATGTGACGTTAAATGCTGAGATTACAAATTCACAGGATGGTAATTTTATAATTTGACCTATAATCTTGAATTTCCGAATTGCTCATGACATCCCAGAATTAAAATATTATGCCCGAATTGCTTATCTTGACCCTTTTTTGGGAAACAAATCACAGAATAAACCGAAAAATATTATTAGTCCAATTCAGGGCCTTATCCAGTGAAACAATGCGTCCTATAGAAATTCTATCACCAAAGAAGGAACACTTAACCTATTTTTGGTACAGTGTAAAGGAGTAGTCACAATACTTGAGACATTTAGTCTAGGGACAAGCTTTAATGAACGGATAGTACCATCCATTATCATGTTTTGGATGGGCATGGCATTAGCATCACAAAAACTATAGATTTTCAATAATACCCTTACTTACCCAAGCAAAATACAGGCCCTATCCCTCTTCCCTAGCTTCGAGAGTTAATGTCCCAACCACATCCACAATCACAACCACTTTCACCTGAAGTTTTGTTTGAAGCCTTCAACCACAACCAAGGACCCAACATATAAATTCTTCCAAACTGATAATGAAATTTTGTACGAACCCACATTATAAGTTATTCCTAATGCAATCTCATTTATTAAAAAAAGAAAAAGCTAACACTATGTCAATATTCCACATTTTATACAACAACTTATCCTATGCTAGTGAAATATACAAAAATAAAATAAAATAAAATAAAATGTAAACTTCTCTCTAACATTGTAATACAAAAAATAACACTACATAGTATCTTTACATAAAGAAATGAATAAGAAAATTTTGTTCATCTAACAGTTGCTTCCAATGATAGGGCCATCGTCATAGGATGTTTACTTCAAGCTCCATCACCTCCATTACAAACATGCCCGCTGGCACCAATAATATGGAAAAGTACAAAAATTGAAATATGTTATGGTTTGTAACCAACTAATGAGATAACAAACTACTTGAAAAAAAAAAAAAAAGGACATTTTGTAATGTATCAATGTGTGCATGTGAAGATATAACTCAAACAGAGAGAGAGAGAGAGAGACAAAATGGGAGTATAAAAATTTGTCAAACAAATTTTGTCAATATTTTAACCAAAGAAAATTTTTTTTGCACAACATTGTAAGAAAACACACAAGCAAGCACAAAATCTACAAATTTAGTAAAATGGAGAGAATCTTACAGAAAATAGATAAAATGGTTCAAATATTTTTTGTTAAAAGAAGATACAAAGTGAGATATAGCAGAGTTGCCTATCGATTATTATCAGCCACTGGAAGAGGTATTGAAGCCTGAGATGTGAGGTCGCAACAATGGATGAGCTCTGCCACGAGGAGAGGGTAGTAATGGAGAAAAGTGTAGAAACTGAGAGGTCTTCTTCAATTGTTATATCTTGTGATGAGGCCACTGAGGGCATTTCTATCGTTTACCATCACTTATCCCACCAGCCTTCAGTACTACAGATAATTCAATATATATATATATATATATAAAGAAGTCAATAACTTTTGGAAAAAAAAACCTAACCAAATACAAAATTTAATCCAACTCTAATTTTTTGAGATATTAATGAATTTAATAATAAAAAAAGACTAGAAAGAAAATGAGAAGACCAAAAATTATATTTTCTGCAAAAAGTATAAAATTATGTTTTTACCTGAAAAGGCTAAAAAAATTTACTTGCAATAGGACATTTAAATTTCTATAGTGAGATATTTGCTTCGAATTTTCTTTGCTTGTTTTAGTCTTAGATATTTGATTTGAGAATTCAAAGCATCTAGATACCTCTATGTGATGGCCTATCGTCGGATAATGGCCATGACTAGTATAAATGCGACTTGGAAAACTAGAAATTTCAATGGTCCATAATTTTACAAAAGCATACATGTTTTCCATTTCAATGCTAATTTTTATCCTTTTTTGATAATCATATTAATCATTGAAACTATAATCTTGCAACTTAAAAGTCAAGTACTTATAATCTAAAAGAAAATTCTAATCGTATACAAAAATATGCAAAAATCTTGTTAAAATGATGTGGTGACAACATTTTTGTAATCAAAAGGTATATTAATATATATATATATATATATAAATGAAATAAATAAAAACTCCCACCATTAGGGAGTTTAGATAAGGTCAAAGACATATAGTGTTATCCCTGTGTTTCGAAAGACTGTCACTTTATTTTAATTTTGTGAGGCCTAAGTCACAATGGAACAATATATCTTATGGTTACACTAACGCTAAATATATTGAATCATTGATAGGTGATTTATTTTATTGTTATGTCTCCAATTCTGTCATATCATTTCGTACAAAAAAAAAAAAATTTGAACGAATTTTATATTTGTACAGGGCTATCATTACTCCAGCTAAAGTAATGTAAGTACTTGATTACAAGAAAAAATTGTTCTCAGTTGTTGTAACAAATTTTGACGATGTTACTACTACTTGATTTTGCTTTACCTTTATTTGAAGCACGGGCCCTGAAACAACTTAATTTCATATTGCTCTATCCCAGTTAGATCCCAATCCATCGAATTGTAGGAGCTCAAGCCATATCTATATTTCTACTGAAAAATACATCAGGGTTGAGGTTGAACTTGACCAGTTGGTGTAAGAGACTCAGCCAAGATTAGCCTCTACTTTTTATTATTTTGTTCTTTCTATGGTACAAAAATAAATAGAAAAAAAAAATGAAGTGTTCTCGATCTGTTCTAGTTATTTTCCTTTGTGCCTGTGTGTCTCCAACCTAATTTGAATGCAGACTATTCGCACCGAAACACACTATTATTTACACATGACATATATCATACTCGGGCTTAAGGGTATTCTAATAATAAATAAACTGTACAATGTATCAAAAAGCATCTTACTGTCTCTGAACACTTTTGCCATCAAGATTTGCAATATATAAAAAACAAATTTAAATAGTGATCTCCAGCTACATTTGTTAGCATATACATGGTTGTTCATGTTTTTTCTGAAATGTCCAAGAAGAAATGGCTCCTATTGGAGGTGTGCATGGGTCTGTGCTAAACTTCCCATCTTGATCCGTTTCAAATTTTTAGACTCAGAATCGACTGATTATTCAATGAAACCAAACCGACGGGTTAGTTTGATTCGATTTCATGCTTTGGGTCAAATTCGGATTAGTTTTACTTTTATCGTATATAGTTTAACTCCTTTATTCAAAAACATAAAATAACGAGGATAGGTTTAGCATCCTTAATTTTTTTAAGAATCAAAAAATAACATGTAAACACAAATCAACAATAGTTAAATACAAATAGCATACTTTTATGAGATATCAAGATTGGGTCCCAGTTTGATTCGAGTCCAAAAATTGTACAATCGAACCCAAATCGATCTTTTGACAAATTCGAACTAAATCAACCCATAGAGGTCGGGTTGGTTTAGTTCTTAAGTTTTTTAGTTCGTTTATGCACTCTTTCTTCTATGCACGAACAAAATCAGAAATTATGTTGAGAGAGGGTCATGGTACACCCAGGTAAAAAAAATTATAAATTTCATTAAGGAAGTAAGATAAAAAAAATTCTCTTGAACTTTGTTACAGTTTCTCTTTATGTCATAAAAAGAATTTTTAAAGTAAATAGATAGTATTATATAAGATGCATATAAAAAAAACTTATATATTACAAAAGAACATTAGAAGCGTATATTTATATAGGTTTAGAATTATGTAGGTTTGAATATCAAATTTTCTGTTAATATTTATTAATTTATAATCTATATTGCATGTTTGTTTATTAACTAAAATTTTAAACTATGTATTTCTTACAATTTTTTTTATACGCGCATTGCGTAGGTACTCACTAATATATGTATATATTTGTTTGTATGTATGTACAATATGTCGATCTCCTTGACCGTTTGAATGTCTACTGTACCAAAAGGTTAGGTATTGGGTTGCATTGACGAGGACACCTCTCTGGAGCTTAAGTTGTTTGACTGAAATGGGTTTGACAAAAGAGGGAGTCTTTGATTCAAGGCTTCATAATATTACAAATTGTCTTGAGAGAGACATTTCCCGGCATTTTCCACAAATTGCAAAGGCTGACTGTTTCTGAATATGGAGATTCTTTCTTTTGGTTATTTGGATGGGGTACATTTTCAACACGATATATGGGAATTCTAGAAGCCAAAAAAAAGTAGAAAAGGATAAGGTAGGAATGGGACCATAAGATTTTATGCTCGTATGGATGACAGTAGCTTTCTTTGTTGGGACCCTGTAAATCTAAATATACAAATAGAAGGAAGTGGCACAGACAAATTCTCTTGTCTTCTTCCATTGGATGACAAAGAAAGTGTGAATCCTTCCTTTCACTCACAAAGACCTCGATAATATATATATATATATATATATGAAGGTTATATACATATACAGAGAGTAGTAAAACATGAAAAGAGAGAAGGTACAAAGTGGGTAAAGAGGAAACTGAATTGAACACTTCTCTAGTCGTTCACTAGCTTTTCTCCAAATTTGTAATATGCACATGGTCTCTTTGTAGTTTGTCCACGTTGAATTAGCACTAAATTCTCAAAGTTGGAAACCACAAGAGGTGGTCCACTAATGGGCGGCCATCTTCGTGCCCCGTCTATCTATTCTCAAGTTCTCTTATGGTCGGCCATCTTTCCGTATTTATATTATCTATAAAGTTTACGGTCGCATGAGCTTGAAAAAGTATTTGGCCAAAAACTAAGAAACCCTATAAAAAAAAATCATGAACTTGGTTCTCTTTTTTAATAATGGAAGAGTGGTGCTTTCTCATGACCATTTTATTATTTCTTATGTGTTCTGAAGAAAAGAAGAAAAGAAAGTACTTTCACATTTCATTGTATATGGATAAAAATCATAATTTTCAAAACGCTTTTGGTGTGCGGTGCGAGGGGTTTCAGCTTCTTTGTGGTGTGAATAAGTGTTATTTCTATATAGTTAAAAAAATCCTATTTTTCAATATTTGTTGTGATAGCACACAGTTAATTAAGTGACGAAACCACTTCAGATAAGGTTTATGAGCTAGGCCGATTAGTGGAATAACAATGGATTATAATTTTCCAAAAAAAAAAAAAACAATAATTCGGGAAAGATAAGATCCTTTTTATTTGACATGTTTACAAATTATGGAAGTGATATTCATTTTTAGGAATGAGCAACTTTTTCTTAGTTGTTTCAGTGATCATTGGTTGTGCAAATTATGTGAACACTTAAAATCAAAACTGATTATTCAATTTCTCTTCTTTTTTTTTTTAATGCTACAAATTAAAATACTAGCTATGTTTGATTATCAGTTAAAAAATAGTAACTTAGTGCATGAGCCTTTTGCCACTACGAAATTTAGGAAGGTGTACGATTACGACTAACTATGCTTCAAGTTATTAGCCCAATTTATCAATTTCCTAAACAATATTTTTCTTTTTCTTTTTAGTTCTAAGAATTGCCTGAACATTCTGAAGTATAGAGTTTATATTACATCACCCATCTTGATGCAAGGTTAAAATTGAGACAAGTTTATCCAAATAGATGGATTAGACAAATTTTGAGCGACCTAAATTTAATTAAGGTTCTATTCTTTCTAATAAAAATACATATATCTATAAATTGATGTGGAATACAACCTCATCCTCCAAATTTTTACTAGTCCCATTTTACTTTGTAAAGACGAGCTTGGTTTGAAATTTTGTGCACTCACTTAGGTTTTGGTATAAATTGGGGGTTCTTAAAACAATTAAAGTCATCTTATTTAACAACAGGAGTGGCTGAGTGATCGGCCAAACCTCATGTTAAACTTAAGATAGTAAGTAAAAAGTGTTCGATCACTTCTACCATCCTTTCTGTGATTGGCCCGTACTCATGTAATACATAAATTTAACATGATTCACTTGAGCAGTAACTTTGCACGATCTCAAAAAAAAAACAAGCAATCAAAAGGCTGAACACACAAAAAAACAATATATATATATATATATATATATAAAAGCAAGCTCCTCCTCCCTTGTGGTTGGTCCCTCATTTGTAGTGGCCATTGTATTTTTCACTTTCTTCCTTTTTCTTACATATAGTGAGGCACTAATACTTGGGATGTGTTCAGGTTAGGGATGACAGCTAGTCGAAAAAAGGTAGATATCCGACCAAACCCACATTTTACGGAGAGAGTATGGAGGATTCAAAAAGATAATGAAGGTGTTAAACTAAGTCCATACAGGTATAGAGTTGCGGATGGATTTAGGTTCTCCCCTGCCCCGCCCCGTCATACCCTTTAAGTATTAGTGTAATTAGTAATTGCCTAGGGCTCAATTATAGATATTAAGACTAAAGAAAGGGTTTAACTATAAATTTTAAAACAAAAAATGTGGGCTCACCTGTAAATAATAAAACTTAAATTTTGTTAATTGTATTTTTTTGTCCTTTTATTTATTTTTGTATTTATTTTGGAGGGGTTTTTTTTTTAATATTATTGGACTTGGCAGCTGCGGGTCAAGAGCAGGTGTGAAGGCAAGGGTGGATGGAGATTTTTACCTATAGAACAAAGATGGGCATCCAACAAAATACCCGTACGAATATAAAAGCGAAAATAAAGATAAATTTTTTAGATAAATACGAAAATAAAAGTGTCAATCTTTGCTCCATTCCGATCCACTGCGATCTCTGGTTTTGGGACAACGTGGGGCACTTAAGCCTACTAGTTGATTTTTAAAAAGATCGACAGTGATTAATATTCTTAGGCATATGCAAAATAGCAAATTATTACAAAAAAAATTTTACTCAATTCTCTCACTTTCGTTGCATGCATGATAGACATTTCTAAGTTAATTTTATTCTTTGTGCTGATTATATGGAAAGTCATGTCTTCATACAAAGCTCAGCATTTAGACACGTGTCACACATCTATAGGGATTACATTTATAAGTTATGCTTAATTACATGATGATGCGTGATTGGCACTATCATTTGGATTTGACTAGGCATGCCAATATTACTTCAGCTTTAATTAAACAACTAAATTTAGAAGGCCCTCAGTCACATCAACCATGGTTAAAGAGTGAATGTATCAGCTGGTCCTACAGTGAAATTATTACCAATTTACCCCTAATATTTGGCAAATTGGCCCATCAGCTCACCTATGTGGTGTGTGGAATGCAGAAGAGAATAATGGGTAAACACATTGGGATCACATTGGAGATGCTTTACCCACTTGGAGATGGTGTGAATGTAGTGTATTAATGAATATATTCTATTGTTGCATATATGCGTATGGCATGCAATAGAAGTTGCTTGGGTCGAGAATAGAGTGAACATAAAGCAAAATAGTTGGGTGATCCCAATCAAGTATTCCTTCTATTTGCCTTCCATGCATCTTTGGTAATGGTTAAGTTGATTTGGGTGAATCCAAAAAATAAGTGTAATATGACTGAAATTTTAAGTATTTTGTTTGTTTTGTTTAGTTTGTATCTTACAAATTTCTAATTTTAAGAGAGGGATTTCAAGTATTTGCTTTATGAAAAAATAATCTTTACTTATCTTAAAAATCGTTTCAAAATGAGCAGCGTATGTGTCATCTTAGCACATCTAGCCTCAAACGGAGGCTATTGCTATTTTCAAGCAAACATGAGACTCAGTTTGGTGCTATTTTCTTGATACATTAGGATGTTGTGATTTTCTGAGAAACATAGGAAGATAAAATTAATTTCAAAAATTGAAAAAATGGAAATTCCATTAATTTCACTACAACTTACCTTTTATTCAATTCCCCCATTTGGTCAAACTTTTAGGCTTCATTTGGTTAGGTGAAGAGTCCTTGGAGTAAAAGTAAAGGATAGAGCAAAACAAAAATCAGAACTTCATGGAATTTGTTTTGTAAGTAAAAGAAAAAATGTTCAAGAATATAAGAACTTTGTACTGGCTTGATTTTATTGAAAATGTAGTTTATTGTTTTTGTTTAAAAAAAACGATAACAAAATTTTCACTTATACTATGAAAGTTGTTATTTATTAGTAGAACTCTGACTTCGTCCATTTTTTTTAATTGCAATTTATTTTACTTCATTAATGGATAATACTAATTTAGACAAAATAAAAAAAATTCTTTACACTTTCATGTATTCAAGTAATAAATTCTTTTTGTTTTTCTGGAAAGTTTATGAAAAAAAAATTTGCTGTGTTTTTTCCATTAGACAAATAGAAAAAGATAACTTCCAAAAAAATTGGCTATGGTATGTCCTTTGTGCAGTTAGAATTTTGAAATTTTAAGAAAATATCTTATATTTATAAAATTAAAGAAAAATCGTAAAAAATAACTTTTCAAACGTTGATTCAGATGTTATTTTCCAAATTGACAAATGTTACAAATTAATCTGACTAGTCTCTCTCGATCATCTATACTTAGTATTATAAAGCCATTATCTAAAATTGGTTAGGACTTGTCAAAGTTTTCACTTGCCCAAAATATTTGTTTTTGAACCATAACCAGTGAGTGAAAGAAATAATATATATTTTATAACTTACTCACGCATAGCCTTCTAATCTAACTAGACTCCAACCCATAGCCGACCCCTCTCCCATTGGAGAGTTCACTATAATTTTAATATTTATAGTGGGTCCTATATATTTTTGAAAAAACTTAAATCATAATTAGCGCCACATGGCCATGGGTGCATTAAGGGCCACATGTAGTAATTTCCCACTTTACTCGTGGGCAAAATGTCAAGAACCTAATTTTAGGTACTACTTTTGTTCTAATTTTTTTTTTTTCCGTTTCACCTATTTGATGGGTCCTCAATTGCAAAATTTATATAAAAAGCCGATAGAATGGTGTGGTAGTGATGTTTTGATAAATAAGAACCATCATGATAAGTGTTATATTTTTAAGTGTATAACTCTTATTCAACCATATTATTTTGGTGATAAATTTTGTATAAATTTTTTATTTGTATAGTATTACCCAAACTTAAAGAAAAATATTATTCTTACAGGATTTGTATACAAAAAAACTCTACCTGAATGGTGTTACAGTTGTATTTTTAAATTATGAAATAAAATTATTAGTGTTTTAGTTTGAAATAGGACCACAACTAGTCACATTATTTTAGACAAAAATTCTATATAAAAATTCTGTGTTTATCATGTTACCCAAAACTAAAACTTGTTACAGTAGTTAATTGGTACTACCATGTCATTGCATATTTGTCCCAAAAACTAAGAAAATTTATAGCCAAACGGGTATTAATGGCATATCCTTATTGGTCTGTCCTTCAAATTTCATAAACAAAACAACCCCAAATATAGGCTCTGTGCATTTTTCACCCCATGGGCAAACTATAGGTGTACTTTATTCATCCTTCTGGAAATTTCACCCCATGGGCAAATTTCCTCTCTCTCTCTCTCTCTCTCTAAAATCCAATGCTATTTGTCATTTTTCTGCCCAGTCGGTGGAAGAATTGGGTCCAAAATGGACGGCCGTTGAATTTCACTTAACTCATATGGTTCCAAATACGAATTCGACCGTTGCCGACGGACGGCTGCTTTAATGCAAGACCAATAATAGTGGAGGAGCGCGGCAGCCAAAGCTTGCCACCGTCACACCTAATTTTTTTGGGTCCAAATAATTCAAACCACCATGCAGCCCACCTCAAAGGACTCTTGTTTTAGGTACCACTTTCATTCTAATTTTTTTACACTTAATGTATTTAATAGTGTGATGGGTCTCCACTAAAAAGTTTAAATTTAAGTAACAATGATAATTAGTAGCAGATAAATTTTATATTTTAAAGTAGTACTAATTAATGTCACTTAAATGCAATGTTTAAAGTTAGGGATCCATCAAATACATAGAGGTCATAATGGAAATACTTGTAAATATGAGTGCTATTTATGCACAATATTTTTTTTTCCCATCTCAACAAATCTATCCTTAATCATCTACGATAAATGGTTGAGTAATATTGTCATCTTGAATTTAAGGATTACAGCGAGGAACTATTAAAATAAAGGTAGGTACTACCTTAAAAAGATTGGTGATACTTGTCAATTGAATTTTTTTACGACCATCAAATCTCAACCATCCATCCTACCACTCCATAAATTGGCTCATACTCTCCCACAAAAAACAATTTTTAAAAGTTAGATAATACGAATTACTATCACTCATGTTCAAAATTCAGGTACACAGTCCGACAATGTAATGAATGCATATGTATAAAAGCAAGGACAATCTCATAACCTTTATAATGAGCATTTATTCACCAAATTGACCAATCATTAAAAAAAATAAAAAATTTAGGATGTTTTTAATTTGCATTTGTAAAATTATATTGTATTCTCGATAAGAAGAAAAACAATAACAATAAAGAGCTTATTTAGAATCTTCGAAAATTTGTAAACAAGCACCTTCTAAGAAGTAGTTTTAAATTATTTTTATATGCTAAAAAATTAGAATTCGTAAAAACATTAAAAACATAATAAGAAAGCTTTTGTGTTCTGAAACTTATAGTTTTTTTTTTGAAGACATGAAAAGAGAGTTAAAATAAAAAAACAAAAACAATGAAAACAAAAGTAAACACACATTTCATGCTAAATAATAAGAAAGAAATAATTATATTTAAATTCTCTTTTATTTTTTTTTATCATATTTCTTTCTACATATTTTCCCTCTTTACCAAACAACTTAAAGTTTTTTCTTTCTACTTTTTTTTTTTATTTCCTTATAAGCTAAATTAAACCTCTTAGTATGGAAAAATTTACAAGCAAGCATGATGATATTGGATTTTCTATAGAAAAAAGCCTCACTGAACAAAAAAAAAAAAAAAAAAAACCCTCTTAGATCTTAATGTATACATAATCTCATTTTTTATTTACAAGCTAGTTGAATCCACATTAATAAATACACATGACTTTCTTATTTGTGTTTACAAGATAAAAAAGGAAGGGAAAATTTTTAATGCACTTTGACCAGCTAACCAAAATTAAATTCTTTTTTCATTTTAGGGGTTTTGAAGTTATGTTTTTGACTTATTTTTTAATAAAAAATTAAAGAAATTTAAAAAAAAAAAAAAAAAGATGGTGGAGCACGCGCATTGAATAATTTTGTACCTTAGTACCAAAAAAAAATAATAATTTTGTACCTAATGTCGACGCTATTGTAGCACAGGAGTATGCTGAGTTGCTAACAGACGATGAGCTTCTCTCTCTAGAAAAATGTGTAGCATCTTTTCTCTCTCGCTCTACATATACACATAGAGAGAAAAAGTTACAGAGTGCTGCGTCATTAGTGTGTGAATCTTGCGATTGCGAACACCTGGCGATAGCAGAGGCCGATTTTGCAGAGAGTCTCATTCACCAGGCCGTTGATCCTCTGCTCGCTACGCTACGCAAAAGTGCCTCTCTCTGTCACCATTCACGAATCGACAAAGAGAGCATCGAATACAATTCACGGCCCAAATCCAAATTTCTCTCTTTTTTTTTTTGTTGGTAAATCCAAATCCCGAGATATCCGATCCTATTCAACCATTTGGTGGGCTGGAATTTTGTTCTTCTGGAGTGCCAAACTGTGTGCGTTGTGAATCTACTGATTGGTGCTCCACAAACCCTAGGTGTTTTAGCTTTTGAAGTTGCTTGTTGACAGTTCTTTGGGGCTTGTTGAAGCTTTTGAGGATTTGGCGGAGGGATCGTCATGGTCAATTGGTAGTTTTAGAGAGAGGGGGAGTTTAGGAGGAAGCTTTCAAGCTTTGCTTTTCAGAGGCTTGAAGTCTAAGTTTGGCTTTCTTAGAGAAATTGATCGTTATTTGAAGCTGAAGGCACTTCTGAGTTGTCTCTCTCTCTCTCTGTACAAATATATTTGGAGAAAGAAGTTTTGTTTTACAGATCTGTGAAGATTTGGAAGTTCATGATTGAAGCTTTGGGTTGTATAGATACAGATATAATTTGATTAGTTGAGGTACAGATATACATACACCATTAGTCGACATGGTTACCGGAAATATATTCCATTGTAGGAAGAACTCTTGGCCACCAGAGGAATATATCAGCCGAGCGACTTTGCAGTTGGTAAGGATTTCGACAGCTTTGAGCTTGTATTACATACAGCCATATATATACGTCGATCGTTGCAATTGAAAGGCTGTTTTGTTTGTGATTTTTCACAAGGCACTTAAACACAATTGTATAGCAAGGTCTGCGGTTGTCAACAAAGATGTATTCTTCTGGTTTGGGATTATTGTGATTACACCTTTGAAACCAAACAGAGCCCACCCTCAACGCAGAAATGAATAAAAAGTATTATAGGACCATATTGTTGGTAAACTGAAACGTGTGGCGAGGTGGGATTGATTATCAGGACTCATTTTTGCTTTGGGAACTCTTTAATGCTAGGAGATGTTTAATGAAGAGAAATTTGGAAAGTGGTTACTTTTCCAATTTTTTAGCTGTAAAAAATTGATCAGCTGTTTGTTGGAAAACATTGCTCTCGTGAATTCTTTAGGCTCACTAGAGTTTGTGGTATGTGTACATGAACTCATTTGAATTTGAACTGAGTTCTTGTTTTTGCCTTTGTTTTCATGTATTGGTGAGGAACTTCTTCTAATGTTGCAAATTGAATGCAGGTCCCTGGCTAATGTTTTAGTGTCTTGTAAATTAAAGAATGTTCAAAAGTTGAGTTATTGATTTGTGAGGACAGCTACTCCTAGGGGGCATTGCTGAAAACTAACCTTAGTTAATCTAGTATTTCGCAAAGTTAATCTTATTATTGACATTGAGATGTATGCTACGGGTATTACTTTCTTTGGACATGTTGCATAGAAGCTCCTTAATGTTGTTTTTTGTAACAATCATTTGTACAATTAAATCTTGACTTCAGATTTGAGACTTAGGAAGTGTAAACATTTTTGTTCATCAGTGCACTTGTTTTTGTGTTCAAGGAAATTGTGTATTTGTTGATCCAATTCCTGACTATATTTGAGCCCAAAAGAAGCCTGGATGAGTTTGAAATGCCAATTGTTGTTGAATAGCTACTACGGATATCGGAAGATTGCGTTGGTGTGTGGGATGTGGTTGTGCACTTCATAAATGATGCATATATTATCATTGTTTGTACATATTTCTGTTACTTTTTTTTTTCAATTTAATTTTACTGATTGTCTTTCCTCAAACTTCATTTGAAGCTTGATTTTGATAGTGCTGCCCCACCAGAACAAGCTTGGCGAGGGAGATTAAACAGCCATGCTACTATTCTTAAAGAATTTAGTGTTACATTTAAGGAAGCAATTAAACTGGTAAACATCCTTTATCAATAAACAAACTCTTTTGCAGGCGGAAAGGACACAAAGATCCGATATATCATAATTTATGCATTATCCTTCTTAGTTTTCATTTTGTGATTAATGTCCTGAATTTTGAATTTAGATTGGACTTGGTTTGCGTATGTGGTCCTATGTAAGGGAAGAGGCTTCCCATGGAAGGGTAACGCTCTCAACTTTATTCATCTACAACTCATTTTGATTTTCGCTATATCAAGGGTACATTTTAGCATTCAACAATCATCCTGACCACTAGTTTCTTGTGGTCAACCTGGTCTTTTTGGAGCTTCTCTTTAGATTTGACTGTTATTGGTCTGATATATGCAGACGGCACCTATTAATCCTTTCAATCGAGAAAGTTGCAAGCCATCAGCATCCCAAGGGGTCCCGCTTGGAGGGATGGGGTAAGCACTGGGTTAATTGTCAAACAGCTTTCATTTCTGTAGGATTTCTATGCATCTGATGTGGCCAATCCTTTTGTTGTCACAGGAGTGGCAGCATATCAAGAGGTTTTAGAGGCGAGTTCAAGCATTGGCAAATTATTCCTGGAGCATGTGAGACGTCTCCTATCATGGCCAATCAGTTCTCTGTAAAGCTCTGCCCTTGTGCTTATCATCTGCTATTGTTTAATATTCAGTTCTAGGAAATATAATGTGTTATTAACCTGTTATAATACACTATGGTGAAAATGTAAGTTGAGGACCTATGGGTCCATGTTTTTAATGCCAATGCCAATGGCACAAGGTATATGCATGGTTTATATTTCTTTTTTTTTTTTGTTGATAAATAAGCATATATTAAAGAAAAAGCATGAAGGGGATGCATCCCATGTACAAAAAACTGGAGATACCTCCCTGGACCAAACCACTTAGACCTCCATATTTTCTACAAAACCCAAAAATTGACTAACATTGGGATTGAACCTACCAGAAATCCAACTATACAAAAAAAAACACAATCCCACTTTTAAGCCTATACACGGGTTTCAATGCCTTGAAAAGACCGACAATTACGCTCCCCCCAAACCAGCCGGCTCAAGCATAAATGTATGAGCCTCCAAGCCTTCCTTCTTCTCCTATCTATACGGGCTCCCCACCAGCTCTGTAACGACGCCTTTAAGTGCCAGGGAAAAACCCAGGACATCCCAAAAATAGTCGGGACAAGCGCCCAAACCTCCCTCATCACTGCACAATGGAAAAGCAGATGTGGCACTAACTTGCCATCTTGCTTACATAGACAACACCAATTGACCATCACATGGCGCCTTTTCATAAGGTTATCAATAGTAAGAATTTTTTCATGTGTTGGTTGCACACCATACAAAAAAGGACACTTTTATCGGAGCACCACACGACCGAACCCTTTTCCATGAAAAATCAGCCCGATTGGCCCCTTAAGAGCTGCATAGAAGGATTTTACACCAAACCTCCCATTCACATTTTTGCTCCATCTCAGCTCATCAGTGCCTTCTCCCACTCGTCGCCCAGAGTATAAATTCTGCACCAATTCCTCGAACTCACCCACCCCTCCCAATCTTGCAAAGACCTCCTAAGACCGATCTCCCAGAACACTTGTCCCTGAGACATTTGGGCATAGGAAGTTATAGACGCTTCTGGATCTGCTGCTACTGCAAAAATCCTCGAGAACGAGACCTTCAAACATGTGTCCCCACACCATTTCTGGTGCCAAAACTTAACTCTATCCCCTGACCCAACTACCCAAAATATATGCCCTTCAAAATCCTTCCAATTGGTGCGAATAGTTTTCCATACCCCTTTGCCATACGTCATAAATATCTCTGGAGTCATCGAGTCACCCCACTCTACTCCATATTTGCCAGCAACAATCCTTCGCCACGACTGGTCTCTCTCAAGAGCAAATCTCCACAACCATTTTCTCAGAAGAGCTTTATTGAATAAATGTAAACTTCTAATTCCCTGCCCTCCATCTTAATTGGCCTGCACACTACATCTCACTTCACAAGGTGTTTGAGACGCTATTATTTTATAGGAGCCTTAAATAAAACCTAAAGTTGAATAGAAAACTTTATTGCATGGTTTATATTTCACAAGGTGTTTGAGATGCTATTGTTTTATAGGAGCCTTATATAAAACCTAAAGTTGAATAGAAAACTTTTGCAACTTTCTGTTTTGTTTCCAAAACCTTGCCTGGGAATAGTACGATATTAGTTGAATGAGACTGGCTTCTGATGCTAAACTTATACTCATGCGACTCCCTATTACAAAGTAGTTGAAAACTTTCAAATACCCAAAAAAAGTTTGTGCAGATTTGTTCCTTAGCAGAATTGCAATAAAAATTACACTTGGAATTGTTGGAATTATTTATTTTTATTCTGGCTATTTTATGTTTTAGGAATTTTATTATTATTATTATTATTTTGATAAGTAAAGAAAATTTATTGAATCAAACACCGAAAAGGAGTGTGTCCTGAGTACACAAGAAGAATACCCAAAACACTAATGACTCCCCTTCAAATCAAGATCCCCTGTAAAATCTAACAAAGCAAAAGAAGACTCACAAAACTTTCCAGACATCCAAAAAGCAAAAAAATGCAATAAAGAGGCCTTAAGCCTATGAACTGGTAAAAAAGAATCCTAAAAAGTTCTTCGATTCTATTCTTTCCAAATGCACCACATGACACACAAAGGTGCCACCTTCCACGCTTTCTTTTTAGAGCGATCCTTGCAACCTGAATACCAGATATCGCATAAAGCAACAACCGAAGTAGGCATAACCCAACTGATGTCAAACCCTGAAAATAGCATGCTTCAAAGTTGCCATGCCACATTACAATGAATAAGCAAATGAGCCACTGTTTCCTCTGCTTTATAACACATACAACACCAATTAGGGAGTATCTTCTCCCTTTTCCCCAGATTATCAATAGTAAGAATAGTATCTAAGGCTGTCGACCATACAAAGAATGCCACTTTTGCTGAAGGCCCTGCCTTCCAAGTAGCCTGCCATGGAAATGGTCTAACAACCCCCATTACAGAGCAAAGAATAAAAAGAGCGCACTGAAAACTATCCTTTGTTACCATCCCAAATCATATGATCCATATGTTGCCAAGCAATCTTCGTATCATATAAAGAAACCAAAAAACCAGCAACCTCCTCTGGCTCCCAATCCTGCACTTCTCTAAAAACATCGGTTTCCACGCAACACTGTCATTGGAAATCTTCATATAATCTACCACTAAGGCATTTTTATCTCTCACAATAGCATAAAGATTAGGAAAGGCTTCCGAAAGAGGAACATCCTTACACCATATGTCACTCCAAGACTTTACCTTTTGACCGTCACCAATAGCAAATTTAATATGCCGGGAAATTCCCTCCAACCTTTCCTAATTCCCTTCCACCAACTACACCCGTAGGAGTCACGATTCTGAGCCATCATCCAACTATATCCAGCTAATCCATATTTGCTATGAATCACCTGCTTCCATAGATGCCCATTTTCGATCACAAATCTCCATAACCACTTACCTAATAGCGCTGGATTAAACCTTCGGAGGTCCCTCACACCCAATCCGCCATAATTAAAGGGAGAACAAATTTTATCCCATGCCACTAGATGATACTTAAAACTCCTCTCCCAAACCACCCCACAGAAAATCTCGCTATAATTTCTCCAATCTATCAGCTACTGATGCCGGTATAGTGAAAAGGGACATAAAATAAGTGGGCAAGCTGCACAAAGTGCTCTTGATCAGAGACAGCTTACATCTTTTTGACAGGTACTGACGTTTCCAAGCAGGCCTTCTTTCTGACTGCTCAATAATATCATCCCAAACTCCCTTCTCTTTAAACGAAGAGCCCAAAGCAACCCCAAATAAACCGAAGGAAGTTTTCCCACCTTGAACCCCAAACAATTTGCTAGATCACCTATATTCCCCACTTCACCCACTGGAATCAATTCACTTTTGCCAATGTTCACTTTCAACCCTGAAACTGCCTCAAAGCAGATAAGAAGACGTCAAAGATATCTGAGCTGCTCTACATTAGCATCACAAAACAGAAAGAGGATGAAGATGATAATTGTGTCATCTGCAAAGAGCAAGTGAGAGATAGAGACCTCTACCTCCCCACTTCTCCTCACCCGAAAAGATCCAAAATTTTGTTTAGTTGTTTGGTTTCCTAGCTTGGTTGAGGCAAATATAAATATATTTTGAAAAAAAAAAAAAAGAAAGAGGATGAAGACAAGCGTAAGGCAAGGCTTTATGACAGGATTTCACTTCAACCATTCCGGAGCTTGATCTTCTTTGGTCCTCCGGCTCAGAAAATCCCCTCCATCTCCATTGTGGGATGATTGGTATAAATTCTCAAACAGCCTCAGCAGCTCCTCCACTTTCTAATCATTGTGCTCCCACTGAAAGGCAATATCCCAGAACACATAGTTCCCTTTCCTTCTCAGGGACTCACCACTATAACCTTCCTATTAGTAGCAACACCAGCAAGCGAAGGAAAAGTCACTTCAACTTCTCCCCATGCCATAGATGGCTCCAAAATCAAACCGTCTCGCCATTTCCCACAACAAACCTGTTACGGCACCAAGAATCACTCCGCCGCCTCCAAAACGCTACCCTATAAGACATCAAAACTTCTAAAGAAACCCAATCACCCCACATGCTATCATACCTAGAAATCACCACCCTTCTTCAAATCTGTCCCTCTCACATTCATATGTCTCCAACCAGATGTGGTCACTATGGATCACATTTTAGTTCGTCCTAGCTTCACACAAATAAGAGCATGGCACCATCAATTTTAGTATATCTAATTTTCATAATTGCCTTCATCATATTGAACTTTTCATTTATGTCCATGATGATGCTATTATAGGCATGTCACCAGACTCACCACCCTATCTCTTTCACCATCCAAGTACTGGCATTTTCAAATCACTTCAATGCTATGCACTATGCGGAATGTGGTATATGGCAGGCATACTCTAGCAAATGCTCCGTAATGGTTTGGATCAGCTTTGTTGCTAGCTTTTAGTTATGAGTTTAGTTTTTTTTTGTGTGAACTTTTTTTTTTTTTTTTCAAATGACATTGATTTTATGCACTTTTAGTTTAGGCTTCTGACTTTTTGGTTAACCGAAACCAAAACTAAAAGCTAGTAAAAAAAGTCAAAAGGCTAATGTAGCACTGTGAATATGTTAGATAGCTGCATGTTTATACTCTAGCAATTCCTCCATATCCACTTAGAGAAAAAAAAAAAAAAAAAAAAAAGCAAATAGATGCTTGTGATTTAAGTTTGGCCCTTTTTAAAATCATTATGAGATGCCTTAGATGCCTACATAGTATAAGCATGTTCAAACAAACACACTTTATTTAAGTGCATTATTGGAATTCACATAAAATGATGTTACGGGTTATTTTTTTATTTAACTAGGGTAGATCAACCTATCTTATTCTCTCTTCATCAAGTCTATCTCTTGATGAGCTAATGGTGAGTAGCTTTAAAACTGATGTCAAGAATGTTGAGAGCTTATGAGATGCATGAGAGTTTACATCAACAAATGTGTATGTACATTCACAGGGAGATGAAAGTGGTTCGTAGTGTAGTTTGGACCTCCCATAAAGTGTTATGTGGACTCTAATTTCAAAATTGCCGTAAAGCTCAACAACTCAAGCATAATTGGAACGCATATAGCAGATTGCCGAAGTTCAATGTTCATGCTATTTTTTGATAGGATTTCCATTTGTTGTTAATTTTAGGGTAAATTACACCGACCTCCCTTGAGGTATCTGAAATGACATTGGCCTCCCTTGTCGGTTTTGTCCGCTAATGGCATTGATAGGGAAGGTGTGTTTACTATTTTACCCCTGATTTACTTAGTCAAAAAATTCTAAAGAATTTGTCAGAACTTTCTCTAAGAGAATCAAACATCACTAACCCTCACTCTCACCACCTGCCAGCATCACCATTGCCAATAAGCGCCTCTCTCTCTCTCTCTCTCTCTCTCTCTCTCCATATATATGTATATACGCCACCATGGTCGAACTACCATCCCTAACCCTCAACCACCGTCACACTGCCAATCTGAGTCCATAAAGCCACCAAATTGTTTGCTTTTTCTCTCTCCATGTATACATGTATAGTAGGGGTGCACATCCAACCCGAGAGACCCAAACCGAACCTGACCATTTTGGTTCAATTTGGTTCGGTTTCGTAATACCATGGTTCAGTCATGGGTCCAAATTTTTTAGAACCAAGGAGATCAGTTCGGTTCTCAGGTTGATGAGTCATGCAACCGAACCGAACCGACCAGAGGAACCGACCTATACAACGTCGATATGTATTTTACAGTTCCATAAACATGTGATATACTTTGAATTAACAACCGCGTTGCCATGATGAGCCTTTCCTGATGTGCAGAACCACATATGGATCTGCAAGACATCAACATGGCACCAGTGGCTTGGATGGGTCGTCAACTCTTGACCATTTGATTTGGTAGCATGTCATCAGTAGCTTCAAGAAAAGGGGATAGATTGTTGCAGAGCGTCTCTTCATGAGAGAGAGAGAGAGAGAGAGAGAGAGAGAGAGAGAGTTTTCTTTAATGGAGAGAGGGGTTTGATAGGGATAATGAGGAAGAAAAACGCAAGTGGTGGGTCGTTATCTATTTACTCCATTTATTTATTCCCTTTGCCTCTTTGTTTTCTAATCTCAAGAACTTTATTTTGCTTTGGATGCTCATGCTTGGTCAACTGAGATTTATGTGGTTGGGACTTGGGACTTGGGAGGATTCAAAGCCATGTCCATTTTTCCTTTCGCACTTACATATCCCATATCGATTGGCAAGTGAAAAGGATTGCTATTGCCTCCTAATAAAAAAGGGCCTTGCAAACTAATTTGACCCACTGGAACTAAATGGGCCTGCCCATTCTTCCTTGTTATTGAACCACGGTTTAGACTGAACCGAACCGAACCGAAGATTTTCGGGCTGGTTCGGTTCGGTTCGGTTCCTTTTGAGTTATGTTCGGTTCTAGGTATGAATTTGGGGCACCGATGATGTTCGATTTGGTTCTGGGTTAGGTATTAAACCGAACCGGCCCATGTGCACTCCTAATGTATAGGTCACCCATTAGCAGATATGCGAGGCTACCCCATCACCACCATATCACCATGTCTGTCCATATTTATATGCTTGTTAAACAATGACTGTCACTATTTACCGTCTTGATCACATTTCTAGGGAGGGAAAGCTCATAATTTATAAGAAAAAAAATTAAGAGAACATACATACACACATATGAGAGAGCGAGAGACAGAGAGAAAGAGCACATATGAGAGAGAGAGAGAGAGAGAGAGAGAGAGAGAGAGAGAGAGAGAGAGAGAGAGAGAGAGAGAGAGCCAGAACCCAAACTCTATGATCTTCAGCTACATCCATAGGGAGAGAGAAAAATGCCATATTTTCTTGCAACAAATGCTGTTTTTGGGCAGTATGCCATTGTTTAATGTAATATAGGCCGTCTCTTAACACTGCACAATCACAACTAGAATTTCTAACAATTATCTGTGAAATGGGATGAAGTGACACACCTGCTAGAGTAGCAAAGCTCACTAGTCTTTGTCATGATCTGTGCTTCTGCCGCAAAATTTGAACTGCTCAATGTGACACGTTGCCGATACAGCACAAAACTAGAATCTGCTAATGATACAAGTGGGAAATCAAAATGGGTTTGGGGAAAAAATTGAAATGCTATAAGGTTTTCAGTACCCCATTATGTCTCCAAACTCTAGTTTTTTTTCAAATCTATATACATTTAGGCATTTAGCTAATATATTGGAAGTTGCAAAACTGATTAGAGAAGAGAGATGGTTATAGGCTTTGTTGTTGATGAAGATGACTATGGATCTAGAGATAGTTCCAGTATTTTCTCTAAAAGCAGAAGATGCATGGCTGGTTATTTGGATGGGATGGTGGTGGTGGAGTTGAGGTGGTGCTATGGTGGTGAAAATGGAGTTTTGCGATGATGGGTTTGGTTAACACAGAGAGAGAGAGAGAGAGAGATTTTTCTGATTGTCTTGGCATAACAGAACTTGAATTCCTTTGATAAATCTCTATGACACAACTTAGTGTAAAAGATCCTTGGAATTTGTTGTTTTTAATTCATGCATATTTTTTTTCATAAAAATTCTCTTATGCGTATTCATATACCACCATGGGTTCCCCTTTTATGTACATATATGTATGCATAGACACATATATACAGACACAAACATCCATGTGTGTAGGTCACTGTTTTGGCGAGAGAAGGATTGGATAGGGAAACTGAGAGAGAGTGTGTGGGTGTGGGTCTTTGTTTCAGAGACAGTGAAAGATCACATTGGGCTTTGTAGAGAGATTGTTTTGCTATGCATTTTAGAGAGAGAGTGAAAAGTTTGTTAGAGATGGGGTTTGGGTCTGGTATTCAAACTGCCTTTTTCAGCACAAAATATTGTGAAGGAATTTTTGTTGTTAATTGGATTTTGAGAGGAGGTGGCAGAGGAAGAAAGAAGATGAAAGAGATCAATGGTTCGTGGTGATGGCATGACCGCTGACAGGGAAGAAAGATGAGAGGGAGATTGAGTTGAATGGGTTAACTAAGGCATAAACTGTTTTGATTTGAAGAAAGGGTGGTTGACCGAGTTAACTAGGTGTTATTTTATTGACTCAACCAATTTTATCACATTAATGTATGGGAAAAATTGGTAATTTAAATAATAGCAAAATGATGTCAGCCTACAAACGTCATTGACCTTAAAGGTAGACTAACGGTCGGCGGAATCTGAGACCAACAACTAAACAAGAAGGGATGTCGGTGTCATTTTTAATATCATAGGGGAATTGTTTGTCATTGTTAGATACCTCAGGGGTAGACAATGTAATTTACCCTTATTTTTATATTTTTGGTAATCTTGTTGTGCATAATGCCTATATTTACCTTTTTTATGATATCTTGAGGGATGACATGCAGTTATATATGTTCTAAAAGTGAGAGTTAGGAAGAAAAAAATAAAAGAAGTAAAGCAGAGACGTTTTAGAAAATTTGCTTCAAGTATACTGCATACTGACCTGAGTTGCTATGTTGAGATAATCCCATCGATTTGGTGCTGTTATTTAAGTTGCCCTAAAGGAGATGTTACTATGAAGGGAAATGTTCTGTTGTCTGGGGTTTTCACTTTTCTGAGAGAAACTTTTTGTTTGCTGTAATTGTTTTATTCTTGATCCTAGTAAGAAAACGAACAAGCATCTGTATTGCTGTGTTATTCTTTTTTCATGTAAAAATTTAGCTTTTTTTTCCGTAAGGTTGTGTTTGATTTTATATATTGATTTATTTATTTATCTTTTTACAGATTTTTATATCTCGAGATGGAGGGAATAAAAATTATGCATCAGTTTTAGCCCCGGGCCAGCATGAAGGGTTAGGGTAAGGGATATACATTTCAATTTTCAAAGAGATCATAAGCTTCTATGAGTCTCATATTTAATGATGATGGATAAATGCTTTGAAATTGATGAATCATGTGTGATTTATTAACATATAATTAGTTTTTAAGAGAAATATGAATTTTATTGTAAAAGGCAGCATTTAAAGAAGGTTGGCCATTTTAAGAAATAAGAGGAAGAACCAACATCTGAACTTGTTCCTATATCTTACACCATTGTGGTATTAATCTTTTATGATTGGTCCGCAATATGCATCCGAGTTTCTTTTGAGGCTGTGGATCTTGGTCCAAGCTATTTCAAGTTTTCAGCTCCCTGCAATGGTTAGTGTGAATCATTGTACTAAAACTGTATCTGCTTGTAACTCTGTCTTCAGGCTGTTAATCCTGTTGTAAAATTTTGCTTGGGTTGACTAGCCTAGCTATTTACTTCCCGGCTATGTCACAGGAAATGCTACTTATTAGATGGTGTTGTGGCTTTGGAATCGTGATGCCATTCATCTTACTCGTCATAGCTTTTCATTTGTAGTTCTCTGGGGACATATTCAAGGATAAAAAGTTGGAACAAATCAGAGAGCGAATAATTAAATATAAAATCTCAAAAAGTTTTATCCATAAAACTATATGTACTTTTGTATAATACGACGTAAAAATAAAAAAAGGATAACAGAAACAATGTCTTTTCCAAATTTTAGAATTAAAAGATCTGAATGAGAAGTAATTGTGCACTTTTTTGTTTAAAATGAATGAGCTGTGTATAATTACCCCTCTTTCATGATTGACAATTCCAGTATTTTTGGTTGATAGGTTTAATATACGTTTCTCGGTAAATTTGTTAAAAGATACCTAAAGAAAATTTCATTTATTGTTCCGTTCTACTATATTTCATCTATTCATCTATAATAATTGTTTATAGATTAGTTTAAACACTTCTCAGATTCTTTAAAACTTTGAATCTGAGGATAATTGCTCTTTTTCTCTTGGTCCTGACCTCTGTACTACCCCAACTTAGTCTGTTTTACACAGTGATCAAAATCTATTCCTATAAGTATTAAATAGAAAAATTCTGCTGTCAGTTATATTTAAAATTTACATTACGCGCACTCTCAAAAGTAAGAAACTTTCTTTCTTTCCTTATTTTTGTTTTCCTCTGTTTGGTTCCATTGGTTATATTTTCCTTCTCTCTCCTTTTTGTTGGTGTGCATTTTTCTTTCTTTTTTTTGGTTTTTTTTTTTTTTTTTGTTGTTGGGGGGGGGGGGGGGGGGTGGGGGTGGGGGTGGGGGGTTGCAGTAGCTTCTTATTATTCTTGCACTTCTAGCATTGTTTTGTTTATTGGAATTGGGAAACATGCTTCAGCCTTCAACCCCCTTTTTGTTTATTAGGTATCTTATAAATTCGAGTTTTTGTAATTGTCTCCTCTCATGACATAAAGGGGTACCTCAATTGGACTCTGCTTCTTATAGTTGATTTTGTTGGGGACCATGTCATTGTCAATTCTGGTGTTTTTTTATCTAACACAGCTGCAATTGCCCCTCCCATGCAAATAAAATATTTTAAATGTATTTGTAGTACACTTTACAGGTACAAATATGCTCATCAGGAACTTTCATTAAGGATGCCTATGTATATATACAATTGGGTTAAGGGACGTTTGTGGAGCCATTTCCAAAATTATTTGTATGGGATCAATTTTATCACTAAAAGATTAATGCCTTCAACTTTGACTATCATTTTGGTGCTTATGACTGCTATTCCTGTAAGGGATCCAATTGAGATGGTTTGAGAAAGAAAATTACATATGCACCTTAAGTGAACCAATTGCATTTTGGGGCCTCAAGGTTCTTAAGGATGCCATGCAATATGTTGGTTAAATTATAGTTTATGAACTGTCACTAGTGACAGTGCAGATTGTTACCTTTTTCGGTTCTGTTCTATTGCAGGAAATCGGGTGATCAGGGTATATCTTCTTGGGGTTGGAATTTGAGTGGTCAGCATTCCACTTATCATGCACTATTTCCGAGAGCATGGACCATATATGATGGTATCATTCTTTTGCAGTATGTGTCTGCTAAGAATATAGGATATTCTCTCACATTATTCTTATAATGATATTACTTTTATCTCCAGGTGAACCAGACCCCGAGCTAAAAATATCCTGTCGCCAAATATCACCATTCATACCGCATAATTATCGAGATAGCAGTCTTCCTACTGCAGTTTTTGTCTATACGGTATGCAAATTTATTGTCTTAGTGTCTAATATGGTTGTTAGACGATGACAGTTCTAGTTTCTTTTCATGTAGAAAGTGGAATTGTTAGATGGCTTGAATAGTTCAATGGTGTTTCATCGTTTACTTCCAACTCAAGTACAATGTTTTAGTATCTTTGAGTGTCACGACTCAACTTAAATAACTCTCTAGATGCAAAAGAAATTATTTGAATCAGAGTTAATGACTTGATTCTCAAGCAGACACAAGTTCTAACGCCATTCAAAGTTAAGATGACAGCTACTTGATGGGCTGTCCTAAATTTTTTGCTGACATGGTCAGGCATAATAAAATGTTAATGAACCAGGAGCAGTGAAATTAGGTAATAGTTGCTGATTTCTATCTCTTAGGGCTATATATCTGAGATAAACTTCAGTATTTTTGCCCAAGGGCGTGATGAGAAAGTGGGGAGAAGGGAGAGGAGGAAGAGCAATGACATTGGAAATTGTAATTGCAGAATTCTCTCATTGAGTAACTTGAAAGTAACTCTAGCGGTTACTTATTTTCTTCTTTTTTTGAAAAAAAAAAAAAACTTCTGTAACTCTTGCAGACCTAGAGGTGGAAAAGACCTTAGAAATGATATATGCAGAATTCTAATTGTCGGAGCTACTTAAGCCTCTGCTATTTTGACTGACTCCAGGGTCTCAGATGTGCTAGTTCTGTTCTCGATTTGGATTTTGCCAAGATGTCCAAACTGAAGAAATAATGAAATTTGTTGGTAGATATGATTCATTTTAAAGGCTATGAAGCATGGGCGAATCATTTAACTAAATTTAATTTGATCTTGATATTAAGATCCCATCTAAGTTTATGCAAACAGATACGAGGAAATTCCCACAAAAATTGGCCATTAGGATAGCATAGAAACATTCATGTTCCAATTAGTTGTCTAATATATTTATATGTAAGACAAATATGTATGGATCAAGCTTCTGCCTAGTTAATTCTATGGTTTACGAGGATTTCCCACAACTATTGACCATTATAAGAGCATTGAACCATCTCAGGTTCAAATTAATTGTCCTAGTTTACATATGTGTACATGTATCTGTATGTGTATGTATGTGAATGTGGGTGCACTTCTCTGTGTGTCTGTGTTTGTTGGTAATTATTATTTGTCTCTGAATGTGTGTATCGTTATGTATACTTGCAGTGCTGATCTTGTAGATTCAAGTGCTAATGTGTCTGATTCTTTTCTTGGAACTTAGTTTTGATTTATTTGAAGTAGACAACTTAGAACCCAGTATTCCAAAAGTTGATAATTTCGTAACCAATTGCCATATTGAGGAATTGCTGAGTTGAGCAAAGTAGTATATTAAGCGGTTGGGTTAAATTCATAATTGGGTGACTTAAACTGCATATTATTCTCCTCGATGAAAAGAAAACCACTGCAAATCCTGAGATATCTAAAGACTTATTTAAAATTTAGAAATGGCAAGAGCATTGTGGTGAGCCACAATTTATAGTATCGATTGAGGAAATTAATCGAGTCTTGTGAATAGTCTTTGTCCAAGAATTATAAAGAGGCACCTTGATCCTGTGATGCAGTTGCTTACAGAACTGTTGCTTGTCCTTTTGTAGTTGGTGAATACGGGGAAGGAAAGGGCAAAAGTGAGCCTTCTCTTTACATGGGCGGTAAGCTTGTTTCTCCTTCCAATGGTTTTGTTATGTTTATCAAAAAAATAAAAGTACGCTCTCATATACTTGGTCATCATTGCCACTTTCTTCTATTTTTATTTATTTTTTCCCTTTGGGAACAGAATTCAATTGGTGGAATCTCACACCTATCCGGAGACCATGTGAATGAACCATTCATGTGAGTATGCATGGCTGTTATTCTTTTATTTATACTTATCTTGTGGTTGGATTATGATTTTAACTTTTTCCTCTTTTGTTTGACAGTGGTGAAGATGGAGTCTCTGGTGTACTTCTACATCACAAGCAAGTGATTAAACCCTAATAGCTATATATGATGGTTGGTTTGCATATTATCCTTGGGTAATTTCGGGGTTTTATCAGTGAAATTGAAGGCCAGGTCTTAATGAATCCCCATTGTTAATATTTGAAATACTTAAATAAAAGATTAAATTGTCGGTAATAGATGTCTCAACTGGAATGGATAATATAGTTGTTCTACTAAAGTAATATTCATTATTCCAAGAAGACCAGGAAAAGAGGGACTATGAAAAAATTGAAACGCATTTTGTTGTAGAGAACAACATTCTGAAATTGGGTGTTTGAAATCTAGCGTAATAGCTTATAAACATCATAACTCAATGTTGGACCTGCTAGTCTGTGGTACAGGGGTGAGGAGTGGCATAGCTTAAACTTGGCAATACTGGATTAGTGTGAAGAAAGAAAGTAAATGGTGGAAGGGCTAGTGCATGTGGCATAGCCCAAACTTGGCAATAGTGGTTGAGTGTGAAGAAATAAAGTAAATAGTGCAAGGGCTGGTGCATGTATCATGCTGGTTGACTACAAGTAAAGCCATGCCAAGTGAAAATGATGATTGGAGTTTGATTAAGAAAGAAAAAAATATATGGGATTTTGGACTTGAATATTTGGATTTCTGGATTGGATGACTGAAAAAAAAAAGGACTAATGCTAGAATCTCACTAAAAAAATTCCATAACGTGAGCTCATTGGGACACAGTTATCATCCTTCTTAACCAACCACTGTTAGCTTATTGCTTTGTTTTTCAGATGTCATCACATATTCATGAGCATGCATATTATATTCCCACCTGCTAATCTCTCTAAAAAATGGCTGTCCTGTTTTGCCAGAAAATTCTTTCAAATCCATTTTAGGCTCATCGCAGCAAATGTCACTACAACATTTAGTTTATGGGCATTGCCCTTGATTGACATCATCTAGTAGAAATTTAATTAATTTTTGAATTAAGAAGTTATGGTGTTGATGAAGCTTTTTCTTCATCAACATCTGAAAAACATGGAAATTAATCTTCATCAACATCTGAAAAACATGGAAATTAATCATGATAAAGAGTTGTTAACAGTTCAAAATCATATTGCGAGCTGAATTAGAAATTCTTGCCTCACTCTCTCTGTGTATCCTGTCTCTTGTATCCTTGTCATGCAATGTCAAACATGGGTACTTCAAACATCTAGAAATGATCATGTGACATAGTCTGTCTGAAATTGTCTTCAGTCAAAGACTAGAAATGAGATTATAATTGAATTTGTGCATCCAAATTTCTAAGGGATGAATGGACTGCAAACCATGAGCCAACTTGATAGTGTTAATAGACTCTGTGTTTGTCTAGGCTTGGGCATGTCCTAGATAATATGTTTGAGCCTCAGGCCCACTGATATTATGGCTTATTTTATCGCAATGGTCATATACGTATGAGATGCCTAGTACTTTCCTTGGGCTGGTTCGATGGGCTGGTTTGATAAAGGGAGAGGGGTTCCTCCATGATTATGGTTCTTCTAGAACTTTGTAAAAGCCTAGTTCATTGGCCTCCAAGGTAGGGTCTCCTGGCAAAATAAGCTCATGCCTTCGATGGTTTCGTAAATTATAGTCAAGAAGATATGTGTATGTGCCTATATGTTAATGGTTGTACTTCTCTTTCATCATCTTTGCATCCTCGTCAATTTTGACTGCAGTACACAAATACTCTTAGACACCCTCCACTGCCTGTCTCTCATTGGGCTGCTGCATCTATCAGCTAGTCCTCACTAGAGCTCCCACATGTCTATGATGTGCTTTACCACGTCCCCACCGAACCATCTTAACACTCAAACAAGGAAGGCCGAAGGTGGCAATTACCAGCCTTCAGCTCTCTATATAATCATCCAATGCTTGTAGGAATGAAGACAGTATTGTCCTTATTATTCGAAGTTTATGTAAGCATATGTAGTTACTAGTAGTTGGTCTTAAAAATCAATAAAAAAATGTGCTGAAACATGTAACTGTTACTATTTTATAAGGTTGGAGGGCAAAATTGGAATCAATTTTCACGTTAATTAGGAGATGGTAGTGCATGACTGGTTATGGGGTGGAAATGAAACAATAGCATACAGAAAATCATTGATGTTATTAAAAATAAAACTAAAGGTTTAAGCAAACTAGGTGTGCAATTAAATTGTAAAATGATGTTAGTCTAGTTAATAATGTGAAGGTATGGAGAGCAAACATGAACCGTCATGGTAAGAGGAACTAACAGCCACCACTCGACAAATTTAAATAGGGAATAACTGTTACTCTGGATGCGTTGAAGTGTAAGAATAGAATGAGTATATTAATAATGATAATATCATTGTTAGTACTTATTATCAATGGGAATTTGAAATAGTATGCGTAACGTGTAATACAAACTACTGTGTGTGTTAGCCAACCAGTTGCCCCAAAAACTTAAGCTTTCAGACGGGATCATGTAAGTATTTATATGCTCAACATGTCATCTTGCATTTGGCTAGGTGATAGGCAACCAATTATCCTCAAAGCTTAATTTGTTAGGTGATAGGCGCAATTAGTGTATGCTAAGCTCTCACAGCCTTCCCCATTTCTAACCTCCTCTTGTATGTTCGGGGATACAAACTAACACAGTATTGATTGAATATGATATACCATGGCAAATATAATCGAAGAACAAACATATACAACAAAACTAGGACTCAAGACTTCCTAGAGGTAAAGCTCCAATAACATGTTAGACAACCAAGTGCTCCAAAAGTTTAAATTGTGAGAGAAGGTGTAACTTGAGAATTTGTAAACTTAACATCATATTGAATGGTAGCTATTGAACCAAATAACAAAGAAGGAAATGGTGGGAATTTTGAATAAGAGAATAAAAATGAAACAACATAAAGATATAAGAACACATGGAATAGTGTGATTGTATAACTTTTGGGAAGGTAAGAAGTGGAAAACATGAAGAACTGGAGTGTAGAAGTGTGAAAATGCAAACCTACATGGTGTTGTTTTAATTGAGTTATTTGATACTTCACTTTAGGCCTTTGTTTTGAAAGGTAAAATTTTATTCCATCTGAAGTGACAATATAAATTAGGTGGTCAGATATCATTTTGACTGCACTTGTTACTGTTCTCATTGGGAGACATTTACTCTCTGCATTCTTTTAAGAGTCATAGGTTTGTGTTACTTTTGTATGACAGTGACCCTCAAAGGATCAATGCCAAGCACTTCCACATGGTGAGTGTGGTAGTTGTATTAATGACTTTGATTGCAAGAGTTTTTTTTACTATTTTCCATTTTAAGTGTAGAATTGAGCAAATTCTTTTATTAATCCTCACATAAAGTACATTGATCTCTTAGATGTGATCTAAGACATAACATAATTTGATGTTAGTTGATCTGTGGCTTCCTTTTTATATTTTTTATATTTGATCTTCCAAAGGAAGTTGGTAAGTTTTACAATACTCGTATATATAATTTAGAACTTTCTAGGTCTTCTATGTTAACATTTGTGACAGGTCCTATTCTGAATTCATAATTCTTTGTTTTTTCACTTATTAGAAGCTTCTGAACTTTTGCGGAGAAATTTCTCTCTTGTCAAAAATTTTCCGTTACTTATAATTACATAAGGCCATTAAAACATTTATATATTTGTTCTTGGGTTGTGATTTGTTTTTATTATAATCCATTGTGCCTGCGAGCCGTTTTTCAACATGCCAGATGATACCCCTTCGCATTATTTCATTATCTGAAGTTTTTTTCCCCTTTTTTTGTTTGTTTTATGTTGCTGAACCCAATGAGGTACCTTGATGTGTGATTGGCTATTATAATCTTCCTATCTATCACTTTATGAGGGGGAATGCTATTGTCTCTAACGAGTCAACGTTGATGTGTTTTTTCCAGGACTGCAAAAGAGAACCCTCCTGTTACTTTTGCCATCGGTGCATGTGAAACTCAGAATGTAAACGTGACTGTTTTGCCCAGCTTTGGGCTGTCTGAAGGCAGCTGCATTACTGCGAAAGATATGTGGGGTAAAATGGTGCAGGTAATGGTTTCACTATGTAGGAGCACTGCAGTATTTTGCTTGTTTTTCAAGCATTCGACTAATTTTCCTATGAAAATTTTATGTAGCAAATCTAGTCTCCTCAGTCAACTACTAATTGGAATTAAAAGTGCTAGTTTTGTTCATTGTAATATGACAATCTTTCTTGCAAGTGTTTATCACCTTGTGGCATGTCAAGCACTGTGCATGGAATATATTTGCTGAATTGTGTTTGTGTTTTTTAAGGATGGGCAGTTTGATCGGGAGAACTTCAATGCTGGACGTAGCATGCCTTCATCACCTGGAGAAACTTCTTGTGCTGCAGTGTCTGCTTCTACCTGGGTTGAACCTCATGGAAAGTGCACTGTTGCATTTGCTGTTGCATGGTCATCCCCAAAAGTAAAATTTATGAAGGGAAAATCATATCAGAGGTAAATTGTGATGACTTTTATTTATCCTTTTTCGTTTATATGGTCCTATTACAATTGTACCCTTGGTCTTAATCCTGGAGGCGCATCGTAAATTATGCTTGTTTGTGGGTGTTGTGCTCACTTGTTCTTGTTCAAATCCCAACCACCCCCCCTCGGGTTTGTCTGGCCATTGTGTCAGAAAAATGGAACAAATGAGCCTGCTTCACATTTTCATATTACCAATAATAAAAGGTGTTGGAACTTAGGCGTGTTGCATTTTTTTGTGCAAGGAAAGCAGATACATTAATATCATAGAGAATGTTGACAGTAATTTGTTGCTCAGGATCAAGCACTTTGATTTCCTTTTATATATTTCTCTGGGGCTCCTATATGCCACAAGATAGCATTTCTGATACATTCCGTAAAAGCAGAACATGGTACTTTCTGTTTCATTAATATTATACTATTTTCTGTATGTCATATTGGCTTGTGTATTAATTGTAGGAGGTATACTAAATTTTACGGCACTTCTGAAAGAGCAGCTTTAAACCTGGTGCATGATGCGCTAACGAGTATGTATTTCTGGATAGGATATGTTGTTCCTTGTTGATTATCTTTTATGCCTAGTGTTTTAGTAGCCGAATATCAAACGCTCCCCACCCCCGCCCACATCCCCCCCAATCCCCTTCCCTACCAACTCCCCCCCCCCGGTCTGCTCCCTCTCGTATCATGCTTGTGCATGTGTCTGTAAGTGTTCCTAATGTAGGATTCATTACATTTTAAATCCCATATTATTTTGAATTGTTATCAGACTATAAACGCTGGGAAGAAGAAATTGAGAAATGGCAAGCTCCTATCCTCAGAGATGACAGGCTACCAGAATGGTAAGCTTACAGTCTTTTTTGTTTTTTTGAAGGGGCAAGGCTTGTATCAATACTTTTTTTTTTTGAGGCAAGGCACTAGGAAACTCTAAATTTTTGGTTTATATTTGCTAAGGCTAAAGCTTCAACATTTACATGACTCAACATTGTTGCATATTTCATGCCATAAGCCTTCCCCTTTTACATGAGGTCACACTCATGCTCACATGCACGTGCGCACCCGTGCACACGCACAAAAAAAAAAAAAAAAATACACTTGTTTAACAAGATTCCATGTAATAAAACAAATCCTATTTTTGCTTGCTTGTGGCCTTGTTGGAGACCTCTAATTGGACATCAAAATCTCTTCTGTGTTCACATGATAAACCCATTTGTTTTAACATGTTAGGTAGAATGTGTCAACCTCCATTGACACCTAAGCCTATGTCCTTGTCTTATACATTTTATTTGTGGTTCCATGATGCACAATTGATATCCGGCTCCTTTATGGTCCCGACATCAATAGGGTGCATGTGGACTCTTAGTTTGAACTCTTGTTGTGGCTAGCAATGTTTATGAACTTAAGTGCTGAGGTGACTTCCCGTGTTGACCCTGATCTGCTCATTGTGTGGAAAGAAATGGAGGGAGAAAAGACGTATTCCACTACAGCTCTTGCTTGCCAGGATGCGAGCAGCTTTTCCATAGATTTTATTTGGAGATTAGCGTTACTCTTCTGTTAGATCAATGATGATCCATCTTATGTCTGCAGGTACAAATTTACTTTGTTTAATGAGCTGTACTTTTTGGTTGCTGGTGGCACGGTGTGGACAGGTATTCATCCCTGCTGTTGTTGCTATTTTCTGCTTCACATCTTTATCCATTGCAGATAGACTTCTCAAATTGTGTTATATGATATTATCATGCAGTTTGCACTATATAGGGATGTGGTGAATTTGCATTGTCTAGGCCATAGCTATCCTTAATTCCTTATTCTAGTCCATGGCTATCCTTATTCCTGGCATGAGATTTGTTGTTTTAGTTCTTGTAGTTAAGTCTGAAAGGGATGGGAAGGAAAGCTCCCTTTTATAGTTAAGACTCAGGGGGGGAGAGAGAGAGAGAGAACAAATTTTTTTTGGGCTGCGATATCACACAGCATCGAAGAATTCAGCCTTCTTTTTTTCTTTTTCTTGTTGTAGCGGTAACAATATAGTAGTCATTTCTGCTTCCACTGTTATTCTCTAATTTCCATCAGAATCATGGGAAGTGTTGCCCGGAGTGCCGGGAAATGATTTAGAAAGGTTTAGTTGAATGCAGTATTTATTCTACCTTTTTTCTCCTGGTATGAAAAAGTGATATTTTTTAGTTTACATTATTCATTGAAAAAGAGGCTTGGCTTAGATTAATGATAGGTGTTATTGTTACTTGCCCAATTTTCGTCTTTTTATGTCCATGTGTTGTATGGTTTTGATTTTTCTATGCAGACTCTGCCTTGCTTGCTGCTAATGAGGGAAGTAGTCAGCACCAATCAACAGCTACGGAGGACAGGAATGTTAAAGTAACTGAAGCAAAAGTGGACTGCAATCAAGTTGCAGTCGGTGAGCATTCTAGAGTTGGTCTTTGTGGTAGCATTGCAGGAAGTAGTTTAAATGGTAATGGTGAAACAACTCTTACGAGATATGGTGAAGATGAGTCCGTGATTCCCCAGAGAAGAGACAGCAAGGATTCTAGACATCCTTACACGCTGTTGGATCCACCGAATGATGGTGATGATGTGGGTGGATTCTTGTATTTGGAAGGTGTGGAATACATTATGTGGTGTACGTATGATGTGCACTTCTATGCATCTTATGCCCTTCTAATGCTATTTCCCAAAATTGAACTCAGCATTCAGCGTGACTTTGCAAAAGCTGTTTTATGTGAGGATGGGAGAAAAGTGAAGTTTCTGGCAGAAGGAAAATGTGGAATACGCAAGGTCAAAGGAGCTATTCCTCATGATTTGGGGACTCACGATCCATGGCATGAAATGAATGCATATAATATACATGATACAAGTAAATGGAAGGATCTGAATCCAAAGTTTGTGCTTCAGGTGTACAGGGATTTTGCTGCAACAGGGGACTTGTCATTTGGAGCAGATGTGTGGCCTTCTGTCTGTGCCGCAATTGAGTATATGGATCAATTTGATAGGGACAATGACGGTCTTATTGAGAATGATGGATTTCCAGATCAAACATATGATACTTGGACAGTGCATGGTGTAAGTGCTTACTGTGGTGGCTTGTGGCTTGCTGCACTTCAGGCTGCAGCTGCAATGGCCCTTCAACTCGGTGACAGGGCCTTTGCTGAAAGATGCAAAAGTAAATTTGTGAAGGCTCAATCAGAATTTGAAGCCAAACTTTGGAATGGTTCCTATTTTAACTATGACAGTGGGTCAAGCAGTAATAGTAAATCCATCCAAGCTGATCAACTGGCAGGGCAATGGTATACAGCATCCTCTGGCTTGCCTGCTCTGTTTGATGATTTCAAGATCCGAAGTGCTCTCCAAAAAGTCTATGACTTCAATGTTATGAAAGTAAGAGGAGGTAGGATGGGTGCTGTAAATGGCATGCATCCCAATGGGAAGGTGGATGAAACTTGCATGCAGTCACGTGAAATATGGACTGGAGTGACTTATGGTGTGGCGGCCACCATGATCCTTGCTGGGATGGAGGAAGAGGCGTTCACCACAGCCGAGGGTATTTTCATCGCAGGCTGGTCAGAGGAAGGATATGGGTAAGCAATATGCACGTATCATTTCCATTAATCTGACAAAATGCGCCTATTCTGCCAAGAATTCTTGTGTTTTTCCAACTATTTTGAAGTTTCTTAGGTACAAATGTGCTGACAGATGTACACAGAAAAGAACAACATATTTCGTGCACATTATGCAATTCATTTTATTAAATGAATGGTGAAACATATATATGTATATATATATAGAAACATATGCTGATATTACTACATTACCTGCAATTTTTAGGTCTGTCTTGATGGTTGTAGTATGGCTTGTTATCTGCTTCTTACTCGCTTCTTTCCTTTGGATAACTACTGCATGGATATGTCTCGACAAGATTAGGCAGTGGTTATAATGTGGACAAGTAAAAAAATTTATGAAATACACAAGTTCACATTAAATTTTCTTTTGTTTTTTTGGTGCACTTCTTTCTAATTTGCTACATAACATGGGGGTTATTTTCCTTCTCTTTTTCATCACTCTGCTGGTTGCAATGGCTTTATTTGTGTCATGTTATATGCTTCTTTCCAGTCTCTTTCCCTTTGGATTAGAACTGCTTGAATATGTCCAGGTGACATTATGCAGTGTGTATATTGTGTGGACAAGTTTAAACTTTTTTTATGAAATACACTTTTCAGAATGGCATTGTTCGCTGGATAATCAAAACCAGGGTGTTTTGAACTACCCTTCATATGGTATGAGATAATGCATAAACTTCCACTTCTCATATTTTTCCCCTGCTTTTAGGATGATGTAATTCACATAATTCTTCAAAATGAGAATATATTTATAATTGGTATCATGCTTTTTTGGTGTATTTGAAAGGGGGAAAGATACTACGAGTCCTTGTAAACAATTAGCAATATCCTTTTGGTGGAGTAAGAATGCTGAATTAAGTTGATTTCCTTTCCACTCAGTAAGGGATGATAATGACTTTCAAGTTAGCAAGTGAATGTAGTGTATGCTATATGCTTTTCACATGTACATGCATTGGGAGTCCTTCAACAAAACCTTGAGTGGCTCTTTTGTCATTTGCATCATTGTTTGCCCATCAACATTGTCATTGGCCGACATATCATCAATTCTTTCTTGGCAAAGAACACCATTACATATTTTGATTATTAATGTCTCGTCTCTCCTTGATTTGGGTGTACCAAGAATGAAATTTTGGGACTTAACATCATTGCTTGTTTATTGCTACTTTCAGGTACTCGTTTCAGACTCCGGAGGCGTGGACTATGGATGGCCATTTCAGATCTCTGATGTATATGAGGCCGCTTGCAATTTGGGGCATGCAATGGGCACTATCATTGCCCAAGGCTATTCTTGAGGCTCCTAAGATCAACATGATGGACAGAATCCATGTATCTCCGCACAGTTCAAGATCTTCCCACCATGAGACTGGTGTCAAAAAGATCGCAACCAAAGCAAAGTGCTTTGGCAATTCCGTCTTTCACTGTGCATGCTGACTATCACATGTAAGGTTTTTTTAATCTTTTGTATATTTTTGTTCGTTAACTTTTTTCTTCCGCTTCCTTAAGACCCTCTTGCATAAGTAAAATGCGAAGGGAGGTCCGCGGAAATCTTCCCTTTAGAAATAGAAAATAAAAGTTCGGCCTGTAACTTAGTAATTCTATTTAGATACATTTACAAGAATTATTGCACAGACAGCGGCTTACTTAGATTCTTTCATTCTTTTGCTTCTACTGGCCAAAGCGCTGTGCTGTGCACGAGAGATTGTCATGAACTTATTTATTGGATCGGTAAAAGAAAAAAAAAAATACTGCTATAGCACAGTTTAGTCTGTTATATGCTTAGGCATTGTTTTATTTCCTTCCCATTAGTTAAAAAACAATGTAAATTTGGAAATTAACACGGAGAAATTTAGGAGTTAAATTTTATACCAAACTTTAGGATTTGAAGAATTTGAAGCTTGTGTTATGGATGGCTCCCAAAATTAATCATTATCATGGAACTTTGAAGTTTTTTTTATTCCTTTGTTTTTGGTGAAAAATTACTAGCTACATATTTTGAAGAAATTTTGGCTTTAAAACTATATGTACAAGTGTACAATTTTTATTTTTTGTTTTCTTGGGATAAAGTTTGTAGGTGGGATTAACGAATTGTTTTTTCATCTATAATTCATTTGTTAAATTATAACAATATGTGTTGTGTATTTATGCAATTTGGAGGTGACACGCAAATTAGAATTTTTGACATTTTCTTTGGCTTTCTCATATGAAACTATTAAAATGTTGGGAAAATTTACAGCCCATTTGGAACTTGAGAAAAGGAAGAGAAAATAATTATTCTTTCCTATAGTTTCCAATTGAAGGGTAGAGAAAAGAAAATTCAAACAAAAGAAAGGGAAAATTAGTTTTCTTTTTAACTTTCTTTTCATTTTCTTCCACATTTCCTTTTTAATAGGTACTCTATTATTTTCTTTCCTCCTATCATTGACTTTTAAGCAAGATAAACCCCTTACAAAGGATGTTCCCATATTTCTGCTATAAAAAAAGCTTCTGATTTGTTCAGTTCACAATCCGACTTTTGAGAGCTCCATTGCTTTGACATGCTATTGCTTTGACACGGAATGACAGATTGTTGTGTTACAATCAACTTTCCAAAAGGCAGCAAGAGATGCTAATTACCCAAATACACTTTTCCACCACATATACATATCTCAATCATAATCATAGTGGCCACAAACTTGAAAAACCAATATATTTACTTCACCTAAAAAAGCCAATTTTGGAACTTCTATTAGAGCAAGTTTGACCAAGTACTACAACATTTCACATTATGAGTGTGGGTCTTGGTCTAGAGGTGAGGTCCTATTGTGATTTAGATGTCACCGGTTGAAACTATGAAAATAGTATTTTTGCACGAGAAGTGAAGAGGGGCAAAACTATGTGTAGATCAGGGGTGCTTAGGCCCCATGAGTTCTTGAAATTTTGTTTAGGTCCTACAGTTTTTTGAGTATTTATGATAAGAAATAACATATTGACCCTCTTAAAATCTTTTTTATCTTTTATGTTTGATAATCCAAAACTCAAAATTTTTTTATGTCTACTGCTGGGTAAGTCTGCATACATTTGACCTTTCCCAAATTTGCAGTGATAAAAGTGTCTTGTACTAGAGATGATGTGGTTATATATAAAATTCGTTGGTAATTTGCACACTGTTATTACTTGTTCAAATTTAGTTTAAGATTGTTCAAAATAACATTTATTTTTATTTGAGAAATAAACCGTTTAACAGGAGTAGTCAATGCAAATACTAAAAGGTAGTGGTGTGTATGACCTTACAACACACAAGTCATCACTAGTAGTATTACTTTATTGGTAAGAAATTGGATTTAGAGAAAAATGTAATGCTATAAAAATATAACTTTATACAGAATTTACAAACACAATGATGCTACTTATTTGTGTTCAAGCACTTTTAAGAAAAAAGATTCATTGGCTCATTTTTCACAAACATTCCAAAACGAAAGGCAAATCCCCAAGGCAACTGTGTATTCTATGTAGCTATTTTTCAGGGTTTTGAGAATTTTGTAAGATTGATATGTTGAAGCTCAAATGCGAGGGCATAAGGAGTTCAGGGTTCAACCTTTTTTAAGTACAAACTACGAAAATCAATGGGTTGTAAAATTGCTGGAAAGTGGAAAATGAATGCGAATGAAAACAAAAGGCTATTGGGTTGACAGCCAATTTCAGATTGTGATGTTTCAATCTACTTCCAAACAAAGGAAAAGGTAATTCCTTTTCCAGCATAAAATCTAATCACATCATTACAACCATGGGCTGAAGTTCTGTTTGGACCACACCACTCCTCAATTGTCCAATCCAATTTTCTCTCCAAACCTAAGAATCCAATTTTTATGACTTCGTATTTTGAGCAAAAATGTATGACTTGTATTAGACAAAGTTTGGATGAATAATGTTATATTTCACATTGTAATTATGTGATTATGCAATGTCATTATTAATAAAACTTTATTTTTTTCTTCTATTAATATCCAAACCTAATGATTGTAACCGAATTTTAGATTATACAACGAATACAAATTCAACTTTTAATTTGTAGGCCTAAGCTATGTCCTCTATTAACTAGTAAGAAAAAATAAAGAGAAAGAAAAACTTATTATTCGATTTATATGAGATGAAAAGATTATATATACTCAAAATTAATTGTAATGCGTACAAAATAACTTCAACACAGAAACATTAAAAAAAAAAAAACCTATTTTCCAAAGAGAGTGATAGGTACAAAAGCTAAAGGCCATGTGAGGCGAATGAGCATATGCTCACGAGTCATCCAAGAATCATTACTTTGATTTGATAGAAGGGTATATAGGGAACTGGATTTGAGAAAGAATTAAAAAAAAAATTGGAAAAGAAAAGGAGTGAAGAGGAATATGATTTGATCTTATCTTTGAACGGCAAGAAGACTCCAGAAATAACGTAGAAATCAGCTGTCGGTCGGTCCTTACACGGTTGTCGGACCCAATGGTTTGTACCCATCTGCTGCTTTTTTTTCTTTATTTACACCTCTTCGGAACTTTTGCAAGGGAATGAATGGAAGGGAAGGTACATATATATATATATATATATTTAATTATTTTGAATTTTAAAAAAGAAAAAATTATTTTTTTGCACTTTTTTTTATTTTTTTTTAGAAAATCAAATAAAAAATAATATTCTTTTTCTATAATTCATCTATCATTTTTTTTGAATTCCTTTCTCTTACCCTTTCACAAATTTTAAGCAGGTACTTAAGAGATTCATGCCATGTCTTATTTCTAAATTTGGGGGTATAAAAAAGTTTACATATATAGGACTAATAGAAGAAAAATGACCGTAAAACTAATATCTACATTCTACTATGCTTGATGACCCTAAGAAACATAGGCAAAAATGGGCCAAGGTTGAATTTCTCTATTTTACATTTTACATTTAAATGTGAGACAAATACTGCCATTGTTAGAGAATAATATTTGACAATTTCCTTTCTTTTTGATTTAACTGTACCCTTGCATGTTAGAGGTTTTATGTTTGCAGTTTTACAAAATACTAAGTTGACTCAGTTGTTTTTATTTCAATCTTAATTTTTACAGGTCTCTTGAATCTTTTTATTTATTTATTTGTGTTTGTGTGTAATTTGATTTTATTACTAATTGTTTTATTATTGATGGGAATCTTCTTGTTAAGACCCTACAAGTCGATTAAAACCTTAGATCCATACTACAACCACGATGATTAGCTACAATAATTTTTTATTAAAATGGCCTTGGTACTTTTGTTCATTCTTAAGTAAAAAAATTAGACATGTAATAAACTACAAAAGAATGCATTCTGGTCAATTGCTTCAACTTAATCTTGAAATCTTTTGTCAAATAAAAATTTTAATTCTGTAACTGCTTTGTGAAATAATTTGTGAAATAGAAAAATTAATTAGAAAACAATGACCTAAGATAATTCTTTTATAGGCTTTTTCTTCCCCTCTTTTGCCATCCTTAGAGGATATGATCTTACTTGAATTTACATTTTTTGTTATGCAAAACTTGATAGAAGGTGTGAAGGAGGATCAAAAAAAATTTCCAATGGCTCTATCTTACTTTTGACCCCAAGCAAACACTTCAAATGACAGAAAATATATTTTCAAATAATTTGTGAATTTGCTCCCCAATAATTAGGAAGTGATGAGTATATATGACAACTCTACCCATAATTTTTTCTCAAAAAAGGTTTCATTTTTCAAATAATTTGTGAATTTGCTCCCCAATAATTAGGAAGTCATGAATATAACAATTCTACCCATATTTTTTACCTCTAAAAAAAAAAAAAAGTTTCACTAAAACTTATATTTTGATGAAACAAATGAACTCAGGTTTACACAAATTTTAGCTCCTTTCGATCAACTTTTTGATGGGGTTCAGACTGTTTAGTTACCATTTTTTTTTATTGTTTTTACTAAGTTTTATTTTATATTTATTTTCTATCAAAAAACCAAAAGTCTAAAATAAAAACCTATACAAGTTTAAAAATTAATTTTTTTGTTAAAAATTTAATAAAATAATCTAGTTAAAAAATCTAATTAAAAAAGCTGATCCAAACGAGATTTTCTACACTATCATGAAAAAGAAAATATATGGTGGTAAATTTTTTTTTATTTTTTTTGTATTTCGATATTTAGTGGTATACACACTACACTCTGTAAACGAACCAAATATTGTTTTTTGCTTCAATTTTCAAAAAGAAAAAAAAAAGCACTGCACAGTGAAAAAGACAGAAAATAAAAATTTTAAGAAGGAAAATTTTTCTGTGAAACGTTGCATGTGCCGCTCATGTGGAGAAGATAAAACATTCAATGCGAATACCAACAAAACCCATCTTCTTCAATCTTCGCTACCTTCCTTTCAGAAGTTCAAAATTCACTATCTAAAGATTCATAAACCCTAAAAAGGTTGAAGTAATTGTACTACTATAAAAGTAATAATGTCTCTATACATATCTCTCTCTCTCTGTCTATAGATATATCAATGTATATAGCTGCTCCAGTCTGTCCAAATTCTGTCGTGGCTGTTTCTCTCATCAACCAATCTTTTCTCTTACTCTTCCAGTCAAGAGACTCAAGACCCTGGACTTGGAAAAAGGAAGGCAAAATATAGAGGACCAAGAAAAGGAGGCACCTTCAGGCTTCAGAGATACACACAAAGCAACACTTGGTGATCTTAAAGTTTACTGATGTAAACTCAACCAATCATTTCCATTTTACTTGGTTCTTTTGTTCGTTTGGTGTCTGAGAATATATTGGAAATAGAAAATTGAAGAAAAAAACAATTGGGTTGTGTCTCTGAGAGAAAATGAATCAAATTGCTACGTTATATTGTGAATGAGCGTTGGAAGTTCGAATATTCCAAACCTCTGCTTGGGGCTCAAGCTTTACCCAGCCATCTGGGTTTTATGTGTTGGAGTTTTTCGATAACATCAGATCCCCATTTTCTTTTCTTTTGTATTTTCTTCTGTTTTCTACCCAGCCAAACCAAAATTAGTTGTGTGTATTAATCTGTTTTGTGCTAATACTCTGTGGCTTGTGTGGGTTAGTTCATTAATCATGGCGAGGAAGATGCTAATTGATGGGGAGCTAAGCAAATCGAACGAAGAGGAGGAGCACTATGACTTCGACTTATTTGTTATTGGGGCCGGAAGTGGTGGTGTTCGTGCAGCTAGATTTTCAGCTCAGTATGGAGCTAAGGTATTACCCCTATAATTACATTTATATCCATATATCTATATTGTTCGTTATCGATCTATTGATGCAATTGTAGAGGTCCTCGTGGTGTCCAATTCCCAGCCTACTTTTATAATTTTTCTTCCGAGTCTGTGAACAAAATAATGTGGGCATCTATGGCTTCATATCCAATCCAACTTACTGTACTTCTAAAATCTTATGTGAACTGTAACTATTGACAAGATTAGGTGTTTTTTGCCTCAGCAATGAAGAGGTTCAGCCTAGTGATTAGAAAAAAAATTAAAGATAAATGCAAAAAATTTGTGCCTCCACTATTGTTTTCCCTTGTAGTTGTGATGTCTCGACTGAGCTACAAAATCTTTTCTTAAAAGAAAAGGCTAATTTTTATTCACTTAGTGCATGTATCAATGGAGTTTGAAGGAGGATTCACTACGGGGAAAAAGAGTTAAAGCCACTGTGTAAATTTTCTCCCATTGCCATTTAGCTATTTATGTTGACCGAAGTAGACAAATCTTGGTTTAATTGTCACTCTTTCCAAATGGACCAGATCTCTTATTTATTTTTTTATTTTTATACTTTTTATATCATGTGAAATTAAAATTGTTACTTTCCCAAAAAAAAAAAAGAAATTAAAATTGTGAGCACAATGGTTTATATATAGAAAGAAAAATAAAAACCTAATACACTTAGCTAGCTTTATATGATCTTGCATGCCCTAATGCTTGACCCATAGACTTGATTTGTTTTCTTTTAAAAAGAGATTGAGGTATATGTTCCCAAAAACAAAAAAGATATTGGCCTTTTTCGTAATGTCAAACATTACATCCCTGATTGGGGTATGATATGAATGACAGCATTTCCTCATTATTTCAACCTCTTTTTCAGTTTGGTTTGTGTTGCTGTTAAACTGATAATTTTATTCCTTGATTTGGCAGAACTTTTCAGTTAATATTTTACTAAATTTCAAAATGATGTTGCAAGGTTGGGATTTGTGAGCTTCCATTTCATCCAATCAGCTCAGAAGTTATTGGAGGAGTTGGAGGAACGTAAGTTTGTCAAGACTATAACTTGAATAGATTATTTATAGGTGGCCTTTTGCATTTAGCTGTTGCATGTGAGCTCAGAAGCACGGACACTCTATGAGAGGAGCCGTACCCGTGTCGGACACTGACACGCGTGGGACACTCGCGGACATGTGTCAGGCACTCTATTTTACGTATCCGATTTTTTGTTTATTTGTTTTTGCATTGGACACTCTACGGACACGGCTTGGACACGCATGTCCCATTTTGGACACTTTAGGGACACGACGGGAGTTCAACTATAAACTTTAAAACTAATTGTTGGATAAAAGAAGAAGAAATATACTACTAATATTTGTGGTTACTTTGTTTTATGTGTTCTTTATGAATTTTGTATTATATGATGATAGATAGTAAATGAAGTTTAAAGACATTTTAATGTTTTCGGTAGTTTATGACTTCATAGTATTATGTATTGATGGAACAATTTTTTTTTTTTGTTAATGCCTTTGTTTACTTTATCATTTTTTATGGATGTAATCAACTAATTGTGAGTGATTTGTTGCCAATTAAGTAGTGCAATGTGTTATTTTTTTTATTTTAATTGGTGTTATCTTGCATAGTTTTTCACTTCTTTCGTAAAAATTTATATATGACATATAAAAAAATGTAAAAATATTGTTTTTTGCCGTGTCTCTGCCATGTCGTATCCTGCATTTTTTTAAAATTGCCGTGTCAGTGTATCCGACACGTATTGTGTCCGACACTCATGTCCGTGTCCATGTCCGTGTCCATGCTTCTTAGCATATGAGTCTTAACGTTTGCATCATGGTCTGCAACTTTTATGTGTTATGATTTGGTTGTATAAACTTCATTGAAAGTTGTTACTTAAATACATTATCAGTCATCTTAATGAACAATAGTTATTTTGAAATGGGTAACCTATAAAGCCAAAGCAATGTCCATTAGAATTGTGATCCAGCACCATCTGGATGTTGTGGCAGCATGGGAAGATCCTATGATTGTGGTAACGAATATCTTTTCCCAGTATTTGCTATGTTGGAAATGCTCTGTACTGTGTATTGGGTTATTTTATGGGGTATTTAAAAGCCAAGTGGTTGCCCTCTGAATGGCCCTTAATGGGAGATGTGTATTTTATATTTGCTATTCTGTCAGGAGTATTCTGTAGTGAAGTATTTATCAGATTGATGCAAGTTGAGGGATTTCTGAACAATTATTGTCCATGTAGTTACTGACAGTTACTTAAAAATGAGAAGTATGTATTGCCCCTTAAAAGTTTCCACCACTGCTTGTTGGGGAATTGATCTGTGTAGTACTGTAATGCTTATTGGAACACGCTCTTATCTAATCTATTGATAAGAGGGAAATTTGTTGATAGTGGTCTTGATGTTGATTATCAGTATCTTTTCTCATGTCAGACTGTTTAGGAATAATATTGTGGTATTCTTCTGATAATAACTGCTCTGGGATCTTAGATTCACATTTATATGGATTTGAGATTAAAATTTTCTGGTTTGGAACAAGGACCTTACTTTTGACAGCATCTGATCACTTCCATAATTCCATCTTTGCAACTTTGCCAAATTTCTCTTTTAGCTCTTCTCTCATCACCCTAGTTGCATCTGATGAACCACCATTAACATCCAACTCATCCAACCTCCTGATCTTTTCCAGCACCCTCGCTTTCTGAACTTCCAACTACAAAATTCCTCCATATCTTGAGCTCTTCTTTTAAAAATTTCAGCTTCTTGGCCAAGACAAAGATGGGACTGCCGTCACTTGATAACCCTGCCACCAACTGTACACCCTTTCTCATAAACTCTCTGCACGTAGCCACTAGCCACATGCTCCTTCTTGATGCCACCACTAACTAACGAGATCAGCTCAGGATTTGACACTAGTTTCGGAAGAGGCAACTGTCCCACCCAGCAGAAATGCTCCTTACATACCATAGAAACAAGAAATCTATCTATCCATGACATGGAAGGGCTAGACAGAAGAAACAAATAGCAGAAAGAGATTCGCAAATCTGAAATTTTTGTTCGCTGAAAAGTACTCTATTGCATTTAGATTTTTTAATCTCCAATTCACATGGATCTCAAGTTACTTCAGTCCTAAGTACCACTAATTAAGAAATAACTTGGACCTTGGATAGAAATAATGGCTACAAATTAAACAATTACAATAAAACAACCTGGTCCCACACATAATCAAAATTATGAGATACATCAAATATAATATACATAAATGGATGGTCAAATCAGCCTCTTAAATTTTTTTTTCTCTTTCTCCCAAGGTCTGATGAGCCACTTTTTTCTTGGGGAAAAAAGGCCCCAGATCTTGATCACATTTTTGGTGGTCTATTCTATTAGGCTGCTATTGCTCTTTTTGTTTGGGATGTTTGGGATGTTGGGTGACACTAACTCTCCTTTTGGTTTGCTTCATTGGTGGGTTGGTGGAGAGTTGGGCTGGAGGAAGCAAGGATGGTGGGCTAACAGCTGGTTAATTGTTACTGTGTGCTATGGTATATTGGAAGTGTAGTAAAAGAATTTATGAGAATTGGTGTTCCTTTTGTGGAGGTTAAATTTTTTAGTTTTTAGTTGTTAGTTGTTCTGAGGATATGCCTGCATCTCAATGTTAATTTTATTTTTTCGTTCTTTGATTTTTATGTTTAATTATTTATTTATTTTGCCTACTATCCATGAACAATGATCAAAATTTCGATTCAATGTGTAGTTTCGATTATTCCAAGGTCTGATGAGCCACTTTTTTCTTGAGGAAAAAAAGCCCCACATCTTGGTCACATTGTTGGTGATCTATTCTATTGGGCTGCTATTGCTCTTTTTGTTTGGGATGTTGGGTGACGCTAACTCTCCTTTTGGTTTGCTTCATTGTTGGGTTGGTGGAGAGTTGGGCTGGAGGAAGCAAGGATGGTGGGCTAACAGCTGGTTAATTGTTACTGTGTGCTATGGTATATTGGAAGAGAGTAGTAAAAGAATTTATGAGAATTGGTGTTCCTTTTGTGGAGGTTAAATTTTTTAGTTTTTAGTTGTTCTAAGGATATGCCTGCATCCCAGTGTTAATTTTATTTTTTCATTCTTTGATTTTATGTTTCATGATTATTTATTTTGCTTAATGGTCAAAATTTCGATTCAATGCGTAGTTTCCATTAGCACGGATTCAGAAATGTTTCGGAAACATTTCGGAAGCAAAAAAAAAAGAATATGCAAATATAGGGAATGTTTGGAAACATAAATTGAAATCTATCTAAATGTATAAAAATCTAATAATTGATTAATTAAACATGTTGAAATTTCTAAAGCCATTCACATAAAGGAACAAGTGTAAAAATGAAAAAAAATAATGTTGCTAAACACCAAAAGTTGTTGAGGATTGTCAAATAGCTCAATTTTATTAGACACAAGTGTCAATGCTTCTGAAAGTATGTAAGATTCCTACAAAACAAGGTTTCAAATTTTAGTTAGATAATAGCAATAATAATATTACGAAGGCTATTAATATAGCAAAATACAACATTTATATTTTTCTCAAAAAAAATTATACACACCTTTATGAAAAGTTCTAATCTGTGCCGACACAGCTTATTGTTTCAGTATATTGTGTTGTGTTTTGATGCAATTTGTTATGTTTCTGTGTGTAACATTGTAAACGTTAGAATTTCATTATTTCATTTTTGTTTCATTTCGGTCTCTTAGGAAATGGATACGTTTCAAACGTTTTGATGGAAACAAATGGAGATTTTGTTCCTTGCCCACTAGTCGTGCTGCTGTTGTCTACTTGGGGTCCCCCTTTTACTTGAACAAAACAACGGCAAACTTGGTTGATAAATTTATTTCAAATTGGGAAATACTGAAAATATGAAACAGTTGAAGCGTGAAACTATTTACTTCACTGATTCACCCTAATAAATTGGCAATGCATATGTAATCTTACGTAACTTGATTAAGTGTATGGAAGTTATGTGTCTGCATACATGTTAAATTAGGTACTGGGTTTCTTATCATCACCCATAACTTGTGCAAGTTCTGAAACATAAAACTATTAGTTGGTTTTTTTTTATGGTTTCTAGGTGCACTTACAAGGAGTGATATATTAGATATACAATTAGTATATGTGAATCACCGACACTCCTACAAGAGGGGTGTATGCATGTCGAAAACATCTCGGATATGGACATCCGTCAAACATTTGCTAACATGTGTACACGTGTCGGACACGCGTAGATCCGTGTCCTATTTTTCAAATATTTTTTGGATGCACTGGATACATGTGTCCATTTTCGGGGTACGTCCAAGACATGGCCAAGAATAAGAAGAGCCGTGGCAGTAGTGGCGGTGCAGCAGAAGAAAAAAAAGAAGAGGAGAAGGAAGAAGAGGAGAGGCCCACCTGTACCAGATCTGGTCTCAGGAGTACTGCTCAGCTCTTCTTTTCTTGTTGTCTTCCTTTTTTTCTCTCTCTTGTATTTGGAAGAATGTAGTTTCTTTTCTTTTGTCTTTTGCTCTTCTTTTATTTCTGAAGATTGTGCTCTTCTTTGTTTTCTTTTTGAAGACTGCTCTTCTCTTGTATTTGGAAGATTGTGTTATAATTATATTTGGTCTGTGCTCTTTTTTGCATCTCAGCCTAAGGGATTGAATGGGCTGCTACTTGTAACATTTGGACATCATCGAATATACAAACATTTTTTGCCATGTCCCAGCCATGTTGCATTTTTTGAAAATTGCCATTTCAATGCGTTTATTTGTCATGTCTGTGTCTGTACTGCTTTGATTGGCATCAATCATCAATCTTTAGTCAAAATAAACTGACATGCTTCTAATCCCTGAGTACTTTGTCCCAGCCCAACTCTAATACTGGTGACTCTATTAATTTTGTCAAAGACATATTTTTGCTCCCAAAAATCAGCAAGTGACAGAAGATTGATTTTGTTGACTGGTGATTCTAGCATGAGACTCGCACTCACATGAGTTGTTTTAGGGAATCATATGATAACACATCAGGATTGTTATCCTGACAAATTAGGTTTGGTTTCATTTTGTGCTATCGCAATTTTAGGATATTAATAGGAAAAAAAAAGACAAGAAAACTGAAAGTTACAAAGAAGTAAGTTTTGATGAAATTGTCCACCGTGAAGCAATCCTAATTACGAACACCATGAAACAGTTTACCATTTTTTCCCCTTTTAAGGTGAAGACATGGTTATCTAGCCGATATTATGTTAAAAGTGATGGTTTTTCAGTAAGAAATTTTGGTTTTTGGTACAGAGATGAGTTTGAGATGAAAGGAAATAGCTTTTGATGGTAAAAGAATGCCACAAAACAGAATTTTTTGACCATTATTTGGACCATCCAGGTCACCTTTCTGACTGCATACATTCATCTATGCAGTGGCACTGTTGCAAAATCTCAAATAATGGCATGAGGGAGTGGTTAGATTTGTTGATGGAAAGCCTACATGTTCAAGTGTTATTTTTTATCACCTGTCTTGCATTACAGTAGTTTCTGCTGCCAGTGTTGCAAACTGAACTGAATTTAGTGATTTAGATGATGAGACATGCATCCTAAGTAGGGTGACCTCTATTGGTTTAATAGTATTAGATTAGTTCTTTAATAGACCAACTTTCAGAGTTCCTGTAGTTGTTGAATGTAAAATTACTAATAATTGTTAGTTAATGGTAAAATTATTGAAACTGAAATCACACATAATCTTGATGTTTCTCATGTGTTGCAGGTGCGTCATTCGTGGTTGTGTTCCCAAGAAGATTTTGGTTTATGGAGCATCTTTTGGGCCAGAACTTGAGGTGAGATCGTAGTTTATATCAGAAAGTCATGATCTACATCAGTAAATTGTTCAGCAAATATAGTTGAGATTATTAGCTTTTTGGTCAACTTTTCCTGTTTGGAACAAGGAAGGTAATTTTTCGGATGAAGGGAGAAGGTTGGGAGCTAAAATTTTCTTCTGAGAGTCCTCTTGAAGTTTGTCACTATCCTGTCAAGCATGGTCATATGAGTGATACGTTAAAATATTTATGCATGTATAGTTTCTAAGGTAGCAACTTGAAAGTATTAAATATTTATACATTAATGACATACCAAAATCTAACCTGTAATAAACTGAATTCATTCTTTTTGCATTGAGATTTGAGACCAAGTTAATGTCAAATGTAAGATTGAACTTCTGTTTCGGACATGTTTTGGGGGTTTATTTATTTTTTTTAGTAGTTATCATGGATTTTATTGTTACACGGAATCTCGGATTGGAGTCCAAGAACAGCCTGCCACTTCATAAATGCAGCGGTGATTATGTCTGTGTGGTCTCCCCTTCACAGTACTCAGGATTGATATGATCCGCCTCAGTTAAAGGGCTTCTTATGCACTATAATGGTTGTTGTTGATGGTAAACAGGTCTATGAACGTGAAAATTTAAACATGTCAAATATGAAAATGTGGGCCCTCAAATTGCAATGCACTAAATTGACAATGCTGCCACCTGATGTGTGTATCAGTTTTGAAGGGAGAATATCCCATGTATATGAATAGTGCCTGAAGAGAAGATTGAGGTTTTGAGATACATCTAGTGTCAGAACATATTCAAGCAGCCCAAGAGTGGATGTGATGGATTTTGATTATAATCTCCCTCGCTCCCTGTTTTTCTTATATGTTCATTTTTAGATGCATCTTCTTAGGTACCCATTAAGTATGACTTGCAATGATTTCTCTCTTTTTCGTTTTATACGTCTTCACTGTTGTTAACTGTTGTTTTAGTTCTCAAAATAATGCTACTTTGTACAAGCACGTAGTAAGATATTGATTTATTTTATATGGTTGTGTGAAATGGTTTGATGTAACTATTGCTTTGGTTTTTGTAGGATGCCAGAAATTATGGCTGGGAATTGAATGAGCAAATTGATTTCAATTGGAAAAAGCTTCTGCATAAGAAGGTCAGTGTTGAATTTGTTTTGCCTTCTTGCATATTGCAGACTATCTTGGTAGCACCATTCTCTGTTCACCCCTCTTTTACGATACTGAGAGGAAATGTTATGGATACCAGGGGAGAAAACTTGATCAGATACTGATTACTGTGAGCAATGTAGGTACGGTGAAGAAATAGTGGATGTAATGTGTCCTGAAACGTCAGATTAGTGAACCCATGGGATTTATAGATTATTCTTATGATGAGAAGTATTAAATCCTGGAGAACTTATCTGGGCCTGGGAACGAATTCAACACCGTATGGCTAGCTGGTGACCCAGATTTGGATGCTCAAGTGGAATTTGGATCAATGCTGAATAAGTCTCTTCATCAAATGTAGCCTTAAGCCTAATCGTTAACTGGATTCAGAAAAACTGCAGAGATAACTGGACTAACGTCGTCCACCTTGTTGTATTTAGGTCCTTGTTCAATCTGGCCTTGCAATTTCATCATGTCTGTAGTTGTTTAAGAAAAAGTTCAATTCATATACAAGTATTTGTGTAAAGTTTGATTGTGAGGCAAAAAGTAGGGTTTCTTCTCATTACGTAAAATATATACAAGAGAAAAAAAAAAAAATTACAATAAACCCATAACTAATAACTCCAAACTAATTACATGAGTGAATGTAAATAACCTACTAATTATACATAAATTACAGTTACACCCATAACTTAACAGTTTGTTTTTCAGTTGAACTTCTCTTCAGATCTTAGATTTCCCATTTCATGACTTTGGGCTGGAGACTTGGAGTCTCATCAATTGTTTTATTCCTCTCCCTCCCTCTAAATAGAAGGGCTTCATTAAAAGGAGTGAAGAGAACTAAGGGACTCTAGGAGTCTGTTTGAAAAGGAGTTAGAGCCGGGAAAAAAAAGGAAAGGAAAAGCAAAGAGGAAAGGACTTTAGCTGCCTTCTTGAAACTTTTTTTACGGATTTTGAACCTAGTGAGAAAGCCAATATTTCTGTGGCATTGTGTATGGCTGCTATAATCTTGGTTAGTTGATTGCAAGGAGCTCCAGGAATTTTTAGGGAGTGCAATCCAATGAAGGGACTCATGTGGCTTTATGGTAGTTAGGTTTAAGCTAGTAGGGTTACGGTTTGATGTCATGAAGAAAGATTATGGGGTTCATATGAAGGATGAAGTGAAATTTGGTTGGTTTCTAAAGTGTCAGGCTGCAAGGCTTGCTGAGAAACTAGGCTATATTTCTCTTGTTAGTACTGAAATCAAGGGTTTCTAATAAAGGGTAGGTCAAAGTGTTGGGGTTTTTTTAGGCTTTGATTCATTGTTGTTTCAGTACTGAAAAGTTACTTTTCTTGGGCCCTGAAGAAGAAGAAGAAGAATATAAATAGTGAAAATCCAAGGAGAATGGAGTTTTGGCAAAAGAATATGTAAAAGAAAAAAGCTATAATGCTCCTAGAAATGTGTTTTTACATGATTAATTTGGAAAATAAATTATATTTTACTAAATGTCTAATTGTAAACAAAAATTGTTCTAGAAGTGCCTTAAATTCTAATAGGGTAATTTATACACGTCTACCCCTATCGTACCACATTTTAGAGCATGTGGTGTATCATGTTCCCATTTCATGTACTAGAACGATTCGTGTTCTATGTAATATTGGTTTAAGAAGATTAGGGATTGGGATAAAAAAGCTGCTTTGGGGGGGGGGGGGGGGGGGGGGTTTATCAGAAGAAGAAAAGCACATCAGGGACTGTAAGGAGAAGGAATTTGGCAACATTTATATATATATACATAGAGAGGAGATTTGTCGGAGGCAGAAGTCTAGAGCTTTGTGGTTGAAAGAAATTGACAAGAATACACGATTCTTCCACAAAATGGCAAATGCTCATAGAAGGAATAATCACATTAGGAGGATTAGACTGGGGGAGAGGGAGCTAGTGGAGGAGGATGCACTATTACATTAGGTATTGCTGACTTTTATAAACATATGTATTCTGATCCTAGAGTTTGGTGCCCTTGGCTGCATCACCTAAGAGTTTTTCAGAATTAGCTTAGGACGACTTGGAGTGGTTTGAAAGACCGTCCTCTGCAGAAGAGGTGACTATTGTTGTTATGTCTTTGGGATTTGGTAAAGAACCGAGGTCAGGTCATTTCCAGAGTTTTTTTTTTTTTTTTTTTTTTGGGTTTGCCGGGGGGGGGGGGGGGGGGGGGGGGGGGGGGGGGTGCGGAATGTAGGGGTTGGGGTGGCTAATGAGGGTGTGATGGGGATGATGATGGAATTTCAGGAGGTGAGGATTTTTTAGAAGAGTTTGAATGCCGCTTTTGTGAATTTAATGCCGAAGAATGGTGGGGTGGAGGATATTAAGGAATTTAGACCTATCAGCCTTTTTGGGGTGCTTACAAGATTTTGGCAAAAGTCTTGGCAATCAGGCTGAAGGGGGTGGTTGCCAAAGTGGTCTTAGATTCACAAAACGCTTTTGTTGAAGGTAGAAAAAATTTTAAATGCAACTTTGGTGGCCAATGAGTGGTGGAAACTAGACTTGGTAGCGGAGTGCTTTGGCTGATTTGGAAATTAGACATCGAGAAGGCGCATGATCCCTTGAATTGGGATTTTTTGTTATATATGCTTGAGAGGATGGGCTTTGGTCAGAAATGGAGGAAGTGGATTTAGTGTTGCATTTCTTCAGTTCAATTCTTAGTGCCGATGAAGGGGTCTCTTGTAGGATCCTTTCCTACTCCAAGAGGTCTAAGACAAGGGGACTCCTTTCTCCATTGTTGTTTATTGGTTATGGAAGCTCTGAGTTGCATTCTCTCAAGGGCTGTTGAAGGAGGATTTTTAGGTGGCTTTCAGGTGGGGCAATAGGATGGGACTGAGATGGTTGTGTCTCACATTCTCTACGCAAAAACCACTATGAAATTTTTTGCCACCTAGCCCGAGTGGCTATGTTATCTCCGATCTATGTTGCCTTTCTTTGAGGTAGTCTTGGGGTTAAAGGTATATTTGGGAAAATCTGAACTTATTCTTGTAAGAGAGGTGGAGAATATGGAGGAATTGGCAGTTATTTTGGGGTGCAAGGTTGTGTCCCTTCCTACTACATATTTGGGCTTACCGTCGGGGGTGTCCTTCAAATCTAGAAAGGTGGGGGACTCTATGTGGGAAAGATTCTAGAACATATTGGTTAGATAGAAAAAACAATACTTATCAAAACGCGGGAGGCTCACATTGATTAAGAGTGCATAGTCTAGTCTTCCCATTTATTTTATGTCTCTTTACATCATCGCTTTGTCTATGCGAAGTAGTTGGAGAAACTACAAAGGGATTTCTTGTGAGGTGGCATAGGAGAGGAGTTCAAGTATCACTTGGTTGATTGGGAGTAAGTAACCACTTTGAGATGTGGGGTTAGGGATTAGGAAGTTGGGAGTCTTCAACCAAGTCCCTACTTGGGAAATGGCTTTGGAAATTTGCCCATGAACAGGACAAGTGGTGGAAGAGTGTGATTGCCTTGAAGTATGGTGTCTCATGGGGTGGGTGGACATCTATGGAATTTTCAGTGTCTAACACGAAGGGCCTTTGGAAAGGCATTCATAATGGGTGGTGGGATATCCTTAGTTTGCATGTCAGCATGGTTGTGGGGAGAGAGGATGAGGTGAAATATTGGAGACATTGGTGGTGTGCAAGGGAGATTCAACAGACTTTTTTCCCTGCCCTTTTTGGGATTGCCATAGATAAGGAAGTTGTAGTGGCAGACTACTTTTGTTCGGGGAGGTATGGTTTTTTTGTGATGTGTCCTTTAGACGTGATCTCTAGGTTGGCAGTATGAGGAGGTGGAGGCATTATTTTTGCTCATATATAATCTGGCTGCTGAATGGAGGGGTGCAGATAAATTGCGGTGGGATAGATCCAAGTCGGGAAAGTCTGAAGTCAAATCATTCTATCTAGCTTTTCAAACAGAGCTAGAGGTTAGTTTCCCTTGGGAAGATATTTGGAAAACTAAAGCCCCTTCTAAAATCCTTTTTTTTTTTTCATCGGTGGCAGCTTTTGAAAAAATTGCAGATAATTTGATTTCAAGGAAACACATCATTTTAAATCAGTGCTATGTGTGCAAGGAGGATGTCGAGTCCGTGGATCATCTTCTCATTCATTGCAAAGGAGCTAGTGAGTTGTGTGCTCCAGTGTTGGGCGTGTTCGGGATCCAATTGGTGTACCCTAGTATGGTGTTGGAACTGATGTGTTGTTTGATGGGAGGCATAGTCAGAAGGAGGTGTAGGAATACTTGGAAGATGGTTCCGTTGTGCTTGATATGGATCATTTTGTTGTTTTTGGTGGTAGGTGGGTTGGGGGGAGAATATGTCATTTGTGGAGAGACCCTTATTTTTGTTAAAGTCTTGTTTTATAAGCTTTTGTATAGCTGGTTCTGTGTGGTGTTTGACCCTTCTAGGTAGGACTTTTTGGAGTTGGTTGAGAATTTTGAAGGCTAATTCTTGTATAGCCTTTTGTTTGGCTTTCTTGTTGTACTCGGGTAGCACCCCTGGATGCTCTTATTATATATTCCAAAAAAATAAAAAATGAGTTGTATCACACTCATGTCAAAAAAATATAATCCATCACTCATCTCTTGTTCTACTAGAGAACATTTTGAAGTGTCCTTGTGAAATTTTCCATAATTGATTTAGTTATATGTTTTAAGTTGGGGACATATCAAATCAAGTATGGAATTGGGCTTGGTCTTTTCTGACTGAAATGCTTGCAATTTGCCAGGTTGTCGCAAACTTTTCAGTATTTGGAAATTAACCATTTTATTTTGGTGGTTCAAATATTTGACTTACCCATTTTTTGTCTTTTATTTTTTATAAGAAAAAACATTTGGGCATACCCATTATCATTGGGCTTGTTTTATTTCTCCTCCATAAAGGTTGAAGGTTGCTCTACTAGTAATTTTAGGCGCTTTAGAGCTTTAGTTTAATTCCTGGGTGTGTACACCACCCAGTAGGTTCTAGAGGCATTCCTCAGTGGCATAATTATATATGTTTGGATCTTAAGATTCTTATCTTCACCTTGTTTACCCCATTAGGCTTCAACTTAGATGTCTTGTTTAAGATTAGATTCCGAGGGTTACAATCCAAGGTTTAACTGTTAGATTTTTTGATTTCGTTTGATTTCTTATAGTTGAAACTCAGATATTAATTTTGTAGCTTTTAATTTCACATGAAGTTTTTTTTTGAACAATGTATTGGTTATTTATTTTTTCGGGGTTAGTGAGATAATATTTGGGCTTTCCTCCATTTTTATTTTTTGGGAATATTGCAGACAGAAGAAATAATCAGATTAAATGGAATCTATAAGCGGTTACTTTCAAATGCTGGGGTTAAATTGTATGAAGGAGAGGGAAAGGTAGTTGGTCCTAATGAAGTTGAGGTGACACAACTAGATGGTACTAAATTACGCTATTCAGCAAAGCACATACTCATTGCAACCGGCAGCAGGGCTCAACGTCCGGCTATTCCAGGGCAGGTAAATTTTCTGATTTTTATTATGATACAAATGGAAAATTACATAACAGTATTCATATTGTGGATACATGTGGTTGATCTTTCAAGTTTGGCTGTCGTTACATGTGCAACTTTGCTGGGAACACCAGCGGAAACTGTTTTAACTGATAAACTACCTGTAATCCATCGGGTACAAGTTTCATGGTGTTATATGATCATCTTATACATTTCCTCCCATCTTTTACTAACTACTTAGTTTGCTTCGTTATTTTTGGGTTATTTTTTGGTTGCCATTATAGGAGTTAGGTATAACCTCTGATGAAGCCTTGAGCTTGGATGAATTACCGAAACGTGCTGTCATACTTGGCGGAGGGTTTGTCTATATTTTCATTTGTCTGTTCGATTATTTTTTCTTAGCTTGCTTATCTCTTTTAGATGACTTATTTTTCTCTTGTTCAGGTACATTGCCGTTGAGTTTGCTTCAATATGGAAGGGGATGGGTTCTGCAGTGGATCTTTGTTTCAGAAAGGAACTTCCATTAAGGTTATATCTGAATTCTAATTCCAATTCGGATTTCACCTTGTTATTCCTTTTAGTCGTTCCAAAACTGTTGTCCACTGAAAATTGTGAAAAGAATTTTCCTCTGGGCCTTTCATATGGTATAAATTATGAATTAAACACAACGTAAAGGGCCAGAAGCCTCACAACTTAGGGGAAAAAGTAATACTAGGTTATCAATGTATTCAAGATGCTATCCTTGGCAATCTACTAGGTTATCTTGCATACTGGATGTACTTTTGGGATGGTGTATAAGTTCCAATACTCGTATATTCAGCCGTGAAGCTTGTAATTTTTTTCTTTGCTTCTTGGGTTCTCACGATGGCATTTCACTATTAGTCTATAACAATATAAAATTGTACTGTTCCTGAATAGCATCATACCATATTTACATTGGTGGAACCTTTGGAATGTTAAAACAACCCCAAAGATAAAACAGAACTCGCCGAATCTGCATTACTTAGATTCTATGAAGTTACGTCCAACTCTACTTCTTCATTGGTCCTTTAACATGCCTCCAGGCTACAGCTTCATATAGATGTATATCAATTGTTGTAAATTATATAAATCCAATATACTTAAAACAAGTTTTTCATTAAAACCCTTAATTTCTTTCAGTAGAAATTTAAAAATGCTGAAGTATAACTATAAGCTAATTTGTATTTAACCTAGAACATGCATCACTGTATGATGGGAAACAAAAGGAGCAGTTTAATAGCAAAATTATTAAATCCTAAATAAAAATGAGATAAGAGTACCGATATAGTCATTTAAATTAAATATACTTGGAATGTGGAAGACTCTTATGGCTAGAATGACTACTGATGTACTCATGTAAATGAAGAGTAAGAATGTAGAAGACTATCATGGCCATAATGACCATTGATCTAGTCTAGTTGGTTTGTGAGTGTTGCTGATACATTTTTCATACTTTTAATCATTATCCACACTCAAAATGCACTTTTCTTGGGATTTTCTCCTTCATGTCCCTAACTTTTGTGCCTTGTTCTGTGATCATTGAAAGTCTTATTGATTCTATTGTAGAGAAAAATCGCAGGGGCGATTGTGTACAATAAGAGATGGAGGAATCTTTCTCTTTGTATTTAGGTCTGCTGATAGCAGTTTTGGATTTTGTTTGGACCCAAAATTTTATTCCACTCTTTACACGGTGGACTGCGGCCACTACTAATCGTAAACTGCCTCAAAGAGTATGAATTTGCCTCATATCTGTTATGAGGAGAATACTCATCTCTATGCCTATATTAAGTAAAAGTAGCCCATCTATTGTTTACCTTGCAAGTATAATAATTGTAAGTTGCAGAACAGTTTGCTGTGATATGGATAGATTTGCTTACTATGTACATCATGAAACTCCATTTTACTATTTAAAACTGCTTTAGCCAGGAGTTTCTTGGCCAATACCTCTTTTTTCTTTTTAAATGTATTTGGGTTCTTGATGCTGTTTCTGCTGAAATCTTTTAATGCAGAGGTTTTGATGATGAAATGAGAGCAGTGGTTGCGAGAAATCTGGAAGGCAGGCGAGTTAATTTGCATCCCAGGACAAATTTGACAGAGGTATTGTAATATCTGTTGGGATTTTTTTGTTCACAAGTTGGTGATTGTTGATATTCCAACAACATTTCTTTCTGGTTTTTCCATTGGTTTTTTGTGTTTAATTACAACCTAGCTCTAATGATGATTTTGGGTATTTAGTTGGTTAAAACGGAAGAGGGGATAAAAGCTCTCACAGACCATGGCGAAGAAATAATCGCTGATGTGGTACTCTTTGCAACTGGTAATTCTGAACTCTGTTCTATTTACAGGCATATAGAAATCAATCAAATAAAGAGTTTATGTATTGTCAATTTACATTTTAAGCTTGTATGAAGGACAAAACATGTATTGATTGCTTTTTATGTGAATCATATCCAGAAAATCTGTTTTAATATCAATTAATGGTTGTGCTGGTGGCTGGCAGATGGTGGCAAACATTTCTATTCTTTTCTAAAGCAATTGCCTTGGAATATTGATAAAACCAACCATATTATTGTACAAATAATATCATTATTAGAAATTGCATGTGCATTCATGCTTCTCTATTTTGAGACAAAATTGTGAGAAGGTATTACGCCTTCTCCTGGGTTTCAATAAATTTCACATCAGAAGCCCGCAGTTATTTATAATTTCTTACAGAGCTCGGCAAACCCTGAGCTGACGTCCTCTTCTATACTCAGATCCATCCATGGAATTTCTTTTTACATTAATGCTCCATTTGTTTTGTCATAAAATGTTTTACACTTGAAAATATTTTCCATGAAAATGTTAACAATGAAACAATTATTTTCTTTCATTTTTCTGGTATTCGGTTGATACTATGAAAAATATCTAGTAAGAAACAAAAATGTTGTATGTTTGTGGACAAGCATATATTAGATGCCGATATAGGTGTTTTGTCTACTGTTGCCAATATGTATAATTCAGTATATAGTCATGCATACAAGTAAATATGAGCACACACATGTAAATATAAGTGTATATATATTTTCAATGAGTCTATGTATATACGTGACAGATACGTATATATATTTTCAATGAAGAAACCATAAACTCCTTAACATATCTCTTGTGCAGCGATCTTTATTATGTGGTAATTTTTGCTTTTGCTTCCATATGTTCAGCTTTAAGTAGATATTACATATATGTGTCGATTGAGCCCCATGTTTCTTAATCTGTTCTGATATAGTTTAGTTTCATCAATTAGACTTCTTGATGAATAGCACACACATGATGCCGCATCTTGAAATTATCTAGTCAATCCATTCATAACTAAGGCAAAATGATAACTTTATGTGGACCGCTAATGTAAGCTCACAGCTACTGGAATTTAGTCTTGTTGCAGGCACTGCCTTTGACTGAGCAGGAAAATTCAATAATTTGTATGATTGCTTGGTGCCATACCTGCAGCTGAATTTGCCTTAATTGGGTCCAACTAGAATTTATTTGCAGTTGGTTTTATAAATGTGCATTCTTCTCACAGAAATCAGAATGCTAATATTTTTATTCTTGTAGCCCTTAACTGCACATTGTGTTTGTCTTCTTCTATAGATGTGAGCGGACAATCATTTTAGTTTCTGATGTCTTTAATATAATCTTTTAGATAAGAACATCTGCTTCATTAATACAGGTCGGCTTCCTAACACAAAGAGGTTAAATTTGGAAGCTGTAGGTGTTGAGCTTGATGAGACAGGAGCCATAAAGGTTACTATCTTTTTCTTCATTTTTCCTGCATTTGTTGTTCTTTGATGTGACAATGTGTATGGCACTGTGCAGAAATATGTACAAGAGTTAGATTTGATTTATGGGTTTGTTTTTAAGTGCTACATTTATAAGAGATGGTTAGCTGAACTTAGGTCAAGTGAGGTTCAATTCCCCTTCAATGATCAACTTTGATTCAGAACTTCAACTATATAGAATGTCTTAATTTTTTACGCTAGAGTGTTACATTTATTGCCGTTTTGCTCATCTCCTAACAGGCTTGCATTATTTGTTGGTGGATGGTGATTGCTAGCTGATATGTCAAACTCTCTCTCTCTCTCTCTCTCTCTCTCTCTCTCTCTCTCTCTCTCTCTCTCTCTCTCATGTCTTCTGCATGTCCTTACTATTATAAAAGAGTGGATTGCTTCAAACAACCTGCTTTCATTTTTCATCGACCTGCTCCCAACTCTTTTGGACGGTTTTGTAACTTCTTTCGGACAGTTTTATCCCTGAAGAAAAGATATCAGATCATCATTAGGACTCCGCACTAGAAGACAAAACCTTCAAAACACATATCTCTTGCATCCCCAGAATAAACCTGAGTCATGTATGTATATTGTATTGAATTAATCCAACACATGCATTCATCTGCCATGACCACTAAAGAGGTGGAAGTGGGTTCTGTGGTCTGTCCACAACTCGATGCTTCTCTCTCTCTCTCTCGCTCTATATATATACTAGTTTTAAACCCGTGCGATTGGAGTACCTCTTCAGATCTATAGTTTAACTACAATGGTTTTAGATAAAATCTAAATATAATTTCTTTGGTCATATTTTTGAAGTTTTTATATAATTTAACTAAATGTATTTTTGTATTTGTCTATCCATATATGCATACTGTAAATTGAATATTATTACAGTTACATGAACCATATATGTACATGAACCATAATGTGGTTACATGAACCATAATGTTTTTGTCTGTCCATATATGTACATATCTAGATTATATGCTTACATGAACTATAATGTGCTTTGGTCATATCCAGATTCATGTACATATCCAAATTATATGAATCAATTTTTACTACATGTATCCATATATGTTTCATTAGATGTATTCTATTCTATATTTGTTTGTACATATCCAGATTCATGTACATGAATCTACATTACATGAACAAATGAACATCAACCACAACCACATGTATAGAATACATAAATTATGTATGTACATGAATCTACAATAAATGAACCAATGAAACATTCAACCATATGAACTACAATAAATGTAGTCAACCACACAATTATATTAAGCTGTTAAAAAATTAAGTGTTGGGAAAAAAATAACACCACAGTGAGCCACTTGTCGCAACTACAGCGATAGTGGCCTCCTTTTTTATATTGTGTATATATATATGTGCTAGCGTTGTTGAAGAACATGGGATGGTTGTGTGTGATAGGAGAGTAGGGTTGCAACGGCAGTGTAGTGGGTTGCAATGATGGATGGGATATGGGTTTGAATGGTGGGGTGGAATTTGGTTGATTGGGCAGTGAGGGCCTATGGTGGGGTGGCGAAGAAAATGATTTCAATTGTGTAGAAAAGGGAGGGAGGATGAAGATGGGCCATGGGTGGTGTGCAGTTCTTTGTGACGGCAGTGGTTGGTGGTGGTGAGTGTTGGTGTCCTTACGGAAGTGAGGAGAGGAGGTGAGAGAGATGGTTTGATGCGTGATGACTGATGATATAGTAAAATATAATTTTCTCTTAACGCTTTGTTTAACAAATCCAAATAGTTCCTTCCAAATTTCTGAAATCATATTGACCTAAAATTGTGTATTCTTTTTAAATAGACTAGAGGGTGGGTGGTGCAATATTTAATTATTGCTGGAGATGGTAGTTGTTGTGGCCATTGAATCACTGGAGATAATGATCTTATCAATGTGGGCAAGTAAATAGGGTATGCAAATAACTAAAGCAGTGATCAGTAGTTGTCTGTCTTATTTACTCTTATTGTAATTGAGAAAGAACTAATTGAAGTAGTAATAAAATAAATTTAATAGAATTATTTGCGAAGGGAAAAAAGTCACGTGCGATACCCAGCTTCAAAGACACCCATTGGAGTTCTCTCTTTATATATTATAATAGACTATATTAGAGGGCGGGTCCACACGATGCGTGTGCAATTTATTGCCAAAGATGGTAGTCGTTGTGATCTATGGAATCACTGGAGATGATGTGCTTATCAATGTCGGCAAGTGAATATGGTAAAGTAGAATTTAGAATTTATAAATAACTTAAACAATTATTAGAATAACTACATGGGTAGTTTGGGTATTTTTTGTCTTACTTATTTGCCCTTAGAGTTATTGAGAAGCAAACTAATTGAAGCAGTAATAAAATATATTTAATAGGACAAATTAGGAAAGAAAAATGTCACGCTGCATTACCCAGCTTCAAAAACACCAAATGGGTTCTCCTTTTATGTATTCGAATAGATATTAGAATAGATTGTGCACATATAGACTTGAGAAGGTTGTTGATAAATGCAACATTTCCATTCAAAATATTAAGTCAGGCCACAAACACTGAAAGAATATCAAAGGACTAAGCACTTGACTACAATAATAACCCATTTAGTGTAGATGTACCAAGAATTGCTATCAAGAATTGTATAGCAAATAACCCTCCTTATCTTGAAAGACAAATACATCGTACCATCATATATTTTCAAATATAACCCCCAAAAATTAAAACTGTCCGTGCCTTGCACGGGCCACTTTAACTAGTATTATTAAATTTGCGGAACTGCGAAGTGAAAGTCGTCTGCAATGCAACCTTCTCCATTTGGGCCTCTTGGATTCTGGCCTTTCAAACTGAAAGGCTTCGTGTTGAAGGTATTTGGTGCCTATTATTATGTGTGAAGGTGATTGGTACCTTTTTTTCATCAAAAAAGGTGATTGTTAATTTGTTTTGATCTAATATAAAGCTTTGCACATTCTTCTTATTTTAATTGGTTAGAGTTTGGTTATTTTAGGACTTTCTTGTCTAACAAGAAGGTTTGTTTTGGGTTCTTCATAGTGTTGAAATAAAATTATTTTACTTGTGAAAAAAATGTTTGTGCTGTGAGAAGTTAACGTTTTTGTGGTTGCCCACCCCTTTCATTTTCTCTTTCAGGTAGATAAGTACTCTCGCACAAACATACCAAGCATATGGGCTGTTGGTGATGTTACCAATAGAATGAATCTTACTCCTGTGGCCTTATTGGAAGCCACCTGTTTTGCAGTATGTGCTCCGTCTGAACCTTAATTAGTTATCATTATTGAATTTGCGTTCTTTTTGCTATTAATTCATAAATTGTATATCACGCGGTATTTATATAAGAAATTTCTTGTTTTTGTTGGCTCCAATTCTTTGCTTTGCGCGCAGAAAACTGTTTTTGGTGGGCAGCCTACCAAACCTGACTACAGAAATGTACCATGTGCTGTATTCTGGTACTGTTTCTGCTGTTCTAGCAAATACTTCCTTTCTTCTTCCCTTATCTATTCACTTCATAGTATCCCTCAGTATAATGAAAGTGCTTCAAATTTAAAATTGTTTTTTGTACAATTGTAAACTTTTTTATTTTCATTCGGAGCTTGTAGCAGAATCTAACATATTATTTGGCTGGAATTAAAATGTTAATAAAATTTTTGGTATGACATATTTCTGTCTCTCTGATGGATTGCTATGTGCAGAATTGATCAGCTTCTTGACATTTTTCTTTTCACCACTTCTCTATAAAATCAGAATTCATTAAAGTAGGATTTGGTATCATGATCATAAGATTTTGTGGGCACTCCCCACTCCCTCACCATCAGTGGAAGTATAATGTAACTTGTTTTTTTTTCTTGTTTATTTATTTATTTTTGTTGTTTTTGGTTTTTCCAGTGCCCTGGTAACCTGTGATTAACTAGGGGCTTTGAGTTTTTTTTTTTAGTTTTTAATCTCATCTGCAAGAAGCTTTGTGGGTGTAAATCCTGGAACGGGATCACTTTCCCTGCTTTTGGGCTTGTCTACTCTTGCATCTTTGCTCATTTTCACTGTTGCAGTTTCTTTGACTATTCATTGCTCTCTCTCTCTCTCTCTCTCTCTCTCTCTGTCTCTGTCTCTCTCTCTCTCTCTCACACACACACACACACACACACATTCTTTTTACTGATTGGGTACGTTTCTGTACATTTTTATATTCATGTATTTCTATTTTTTACCGTGTACCGGATTATAGCTGGAAACATGTCAATTTCTGTGCAAGTCAATTATTTGATAAAAATAAGTATTTCCATTAAGGAGTCTAATAAATAAAACTCCATTAATCAATAAAGTAGCTAATTATAGAATGCTGACTGAATTCTCTTTGCTTTGATTGTCTGCATTTTTTGGGAATAGAATTTGTCTATTTCTATGTTATAGCACAAAGGTGTTGTCTAAGTAGTAGGGACCTTATTTGTCTAATAACATGACCACCTGTTCTTTTGTTCATATGATTTGTCTTATGAATATTCCGGAGTTTACCTTGTTTGATATCTCCAATTTCTCCCGTTGATACCCATGTCTATTTCGTATCATGTAACCAAATATTATGTTGCAATAAAAACTATTCTCATGACAAATAAATTATAATCTTTTTAGTACTATATTACACATGCATGCCAAGGCTCTCTCTCTCTCTGTCTCTGTGTTAATGAATCACGTCTGTTTATTAGTTTTTTGGAATTTGTTTTTCCTACAATTAATTTGTTCCTACTATTGCTTCACAGCATACCACCTCTTTCTGTAGTTGGACTCAGTGAAGAACAGGCTTTAGAGCAAGCAAATGGAGATATTTCGGTTTTTATGTCAACATTCAATCCTATGAAGAACACGATATCAGGGTACATGATTGGACATCTTATTTTAGTAGATTATTTTAGAAGCTTAAAGTGAAACAGTTATCTCCTTGGTGTAGCTACTTTTTTTTTGGTAATCTCATGGTTGGCAAGGCTAGGGATTTAGAACTTTCTTCTTTTGATGATACCTGCAGGTTCAGTACTTGGAAGTCATTTGTCTTTTATCGAAAACATGATTCAAGTCTCTGCTTGAGCTCGATCTTCTTCTTACCCTGCTGACTTTTTTTTTTTTTTTTTCTGATTAGTAAAGATCATTTATTGCAAAGCAGAGCCTCCTGAAGTACACAAGACATATACAAAAACAAGAATCCCCTAAATCCTCCCCCCTAAAGAAAGATCTCCTATAAAATCTATCATAGCAAAAGAGGACTCACAAAAATCCCAAAAACCCAAAAATGAAAAGTATGCAATAACATAGCCTTTAGTCTATAGACTAGTAAAACAATGCCCTAAAAAACCGTCGTATTGCGCTCCTTCCAAATGCACCACATTACACACTATGGAGCCAACCTCCAAGCCTTCTTTTTAACACAGTCTATACAACCTCTTGACCATGATTCATATAAGGATACCACAGATTCAGGCATAACCCAACTAACCCCAAAAACAGAGTAGAACACGTGGGCAATATCTGAAGATAAACGGCCATCAGTCTTATATTCTTGACCTTTACAAAATCTTCAAGTCAATTAGCATCCTGAACTAATGTGAAAATCATATCAACTGGATTTAGCAATGCCAGTGGTTGTGAAAAAGATTGTGCATCTTCTTTGTATTTGTTACCCTTGATCCTACATATAGGCAGGATTTATTAAACTGATTGGACTTTCATGCAAGGGGAACATGCCCATCCCAGCTTCACAATTGCAAGTGTTCTATCAATTTATAACATTGTGTCTTTTATTTTTGAGTATTTTGTATTTATCCTGCACAACATAATTGACAAGAAATTAAGGGGTACAACAAGAGGAAACAAATTCCTTTTCTTAAAGTCCTTGATAATGTGTGTGGTTCTCCCTGTTTCTAGCACTCAAGTTCTTATCGGCTTTCTATCCAAGGCTATTTGCACAGGAGTCAGGTTGTTGCTTCAGAAGATACATCTGCATCCTTTTAGTTGCTATGGTCCTCTGAAGGCCGGCCCACTAACTTCCAACCACTTGCTTGGATGTTTGCAAAAGGCTAAACACACGATGTATGCTCAAGGAAAGGAGGAAAATACTCATATCTGTTCATGCGTATGAAAATATAAAGAATTATTTGAGCACTCTTTTTATTTTGTGATGGTTTTGAAGATATTAGGAAGCTCTCCCCCTACTTGGGTCTGCATAGGAAAATTCAACTCCAGCTGTGCGTTACTAACATTGATATGGTTTGTTATTGTATCAAGGGTCGCTGGGCATTTAATTGGGAAAAAAGGCCTTCATTAATGGATGTGATGTAGTCAGCCTGATGTTTGATGTGGGGGGCCTGATGATTTATGTTTCATTTCCCCCCCATAAAGCATGGTTTGCTATCATCTTGACGATTAAGTTTGAGGGATGTATCACAACTGCAGATTGAGATATATCTTCCAGTTTTCTTTACCACTATATTGGGGTCTGGAATATGCAGTTTTCTTACCTTTTTGATATCAGACGCCCCTAAACTGGTTCTATATGCTTAGATGTTTACCTATGTCAAACATCTGTGATTTGGTATTAACTGAATTTAACCCACTTGGGGGATGATATTGCTCCAACAAACTATGTCGTCATTCTTGAGTTATATGGAATTTGCAATTTATCTTACTTGAGCACCATTTTGAAGCATGCTTATCTGTGGAGTTCCATTTGACACTTCATATTTTGTCTGTAGACGGCAAGAGAAAACGGTTATGAAGCTTGTTGTTGATGCTGAGACAGACAAAGTTCTTGGAGCATCCATGTGTGGGCCTGATGCACCTGAGATTTTGCAGGTATCATTGTGTCTAAGTAATATTTTGTGAAGTTCTTTACTCTAAGCAATGTTTCATGATGTTCTTAAGCTTAAGCTGCAGCTGCACATAGATGTAGGTTTGAATGCATGATTTCTTCATTCACTTGGAAATGGATAATTCTTATTTTCGTACTTTGTTGTGATCTGGAATGGTTACGACACTTATCAAAAAAAAAAAAAAAAAAGGAATGGACTACGATGTTTGTGGGAACATGACCTGCACAAAAATGAAATCCTTCTAAGTTCCCATTTGCCTTAGGTAATGCTATATCCTCTGTTTAATCAAGGTTCTTGCATTTTTTCTCACATCCTCGACCTCTTTTAGGAGTTCCCTTTTCCTGATCTTCAGTAGGTGCATATGGTGTAAAATGTGCAACAGTTGAAAAGTATCTGATTTTTCTTTGTCTATTGCCAAATTATACAATTACAAACCAAGCAAGTTCTTCCAAATTGCCTTTGCACACCGTGAGTCAAATGAACTGCTTGCACCATTAAGTCCTCTCCAATAATTATCCTGCTTGCAGACTGATTTTTATCACCATTTGCCTATCCAAGCCTGATTGAAAACTGGATGTCTGCCATACCCTTTAAAGAATATTCGATGAGATAACTTTCCATTTGAAAAAAAACAATCGGTTCTCATTTTTGCAACCTTATTGTCACCCCAAAGGGAATGTTGAAAATATACATAAAGTAGGTACGGAAAGCTTCCTTTAGACAAAATATTATGTCTTCCAACTGGCCAATCTTCTGTCAGATCTCTCCACAGTTTGGACTCCCCATGCTGCTTTAGCTTTAAGAGGAGCCCACTAGTACTTAGGTAGATTGAATCGGGATACCTAACTTGAAACCCCCAATGACAATGAGGAACCCTACATCCTGATCCGGTTGAACCAAGATCTACTTGGTCTCTACCAAATTCACGTTTTGACCCCACCGTCTCAAAGTAAAGCAGCATAATTTATTAACTGTTTAGCCTTCATCCCTCAATTTTTTTTTTAATTTTTTTTATTTCATCCACTTTTGGGAGATGAGAGAGGCATGGATAAACCTCCCACCTTGCCAATCACAGAACCCCACTATAATACCTCTGTGCACAATCTGCAACATCATTAGACTAAAAGTATCTCTCTCCAAAATAAATTACAAAGGGAAAGTGGATTCCATTGCTTCAGTCCTCTTGAGGTGGGAAGAAATCTGAATGACAAGTATTAAAAATTTTGACTGTTGAGATGCAAGTTTTAATCCATAGCCCCCTAAAGCTCATCCTCTTCATCATTTGCCAATGAAAAACAATTCAAAGGATCTTTCTTTTTCAGTTCTTTGCTTGCATCTAATCCACCATAGATAAAATGACTTTGTGGGAAACAATAACAAAGAGAATTTTAATAGTACCTCAACTGTCAAAATTATCGACTTGTCCATGTTTCATGTAGAGTTACTTCTAAAGATTCGATACATGTCTACTTTTGAGTACCACTTCACATACAGAATGAATCGGGTCGTGTGTGTCAGACTATCAGGTATTGAAAGTACCGACGTTATGTTAACAAACTGCAAGCAGTGATTGAGGAAGCTAATTGAAAGTGTAGGAATGCATTTTTAAGCAGCATTTAGTAGCTTTGCCCTCTTTTCCTTTAATGTATGATCTGTGAACCTTGGATGTGCTTAATCTTTCTATGATTCTATTGTCCCAAATTCACTTTGTTTTTAAAAGAAGCTACATCTTTTATTTGTTCTATTTTAGACCTCCCGATAACCCATGATACAGTTTCTGGGTGCAGTTAGACATGCCAGATGATGTGGCAGTTTGAAAAGACCTTTCATCAGCTCTTGATTTTTCTCACGACAATGCTAAGCTAGCAGGACAAGTGATTCCCACATCTTTTTTTTTAATACCCTCCCCCCCCAACAGCCAGTGGCCGTGTAAAAATACAATAAATAAAATGAAAAGAAAAATAAATGGAAATACAGCCACCAATTTTTTTTTTTAAAAAAAATTGCCTCCTGTTAATATCCAGCACTTTTAAACTGGTTTATTTGGTATTTTATGTGCTATAAAGAGGACAGCCTAGACTTGAGTGCTTCTGACTTAAGAAAGGGCTTCAATATCTCAAGAATTGAGCATACATTTCAGTGTATGGAAGATATATTGTATTTCAAGCAGGCAGTGTTCCAGTTCTTAGAAATTTCACTATTTTATTTTATATTTTTGTTGATGTATGTTTATGCAGCTTCTGACGTTGTCTGAAATATCCTTCACAGGGAATTGCTGTTGCCCTCAAGTGCGGAGCAACTAAGGAACAATTTGATAGCACGGTAAGTTGGATTTCACACTTCAGAACTACTTGGAATTGAAATCTGACAACACAATTTATTCTGATCGATGTTCCCTGCTACCCTCATGTTCTTTTAATCTGGCATCTGAACTTATGTTTGTTGAGCTCTGGAGATACTTTTAGGAATATATAGTGGGAATAGTGTTTTTATTTTATTTTTTATAAGCAGCTATAAAATTATATTAATAAGAAGCGAATAAGTGATCATGTGATGCCCAAGACTAGAAAGACTTCTGAAGTGGGGTGAACTGAGGGCTTACAGGTGAGGTGGTGCTATTAGTTGAGTCTCACATTGCCTGGTGAAGTTGAAGTGAAGTGCCATATATGTAGGCGTTTGCATCTACTTGGTATAATGCGTTTTAAAGCCGCGCGGGACAAGGCTCAAAGCGAACAATATTGTACCATGTGAATGTGGATCCTGAGTTTTGACAAATCACTCCCTGTACACCAGAGGTACAAAAAGACAGAAAAGATCAATGGGAAAAGCTATAAACTTTCCCCAAATATAACCCTCCTCTAAAATCTACCAACAAAAAAGAAGACAAAAATTCTTTGACCAAATAGTGAATAGACCGAAGTAAGATTTTATCTTAAGCCTATGAAATAGCCATCTGTTCATCTTTCAACGGTTTGTCAGTTTCTTTCTTTCCAAACATGCTACATGAATCACATGGGAGTCGCCATCCAAAAATCATATAACTGAAGCATAGAAGCCAGCATATACCCACTCACACCCGATAGAGAAAACAACAAACTCCATAAGTACTAGCAACATCACAGTGGATCAAAAGATATCAATTGGCTTCTCCATTTGTATACACATGCAACATCAATTAGGCAAAAAGAAGCTGTTCTTTCCCAAATTGTTACTAGTATGTATGGCATCTAAAGCCACCACCTACACAAAAAAAGACTACTTTGGTGGCAACTCCCGATTTCCAAATAGACTTCCATCCAGTTCCCCCTGACCACATAAGAGAGAGTAGAATGATTTAACTGTGAACTTTCCCCTTTGTCACTTCACTTTTTTAAACCAATGGTCTTAGGAATTGTGCTTAAACACATTGAACTTGTCCTATTCCATAATGGTTCTGGCAAAATCGATGAGGGCTGTCAGGGATATGACCTTTAACATTGGTTGTACTTCAAATCGGAGGGAGAGCTCCCCGTTGCTACATGATCGGACCCTCATATTGCCCTTGTGGTCTATTTTCTCACGGTGGATAGCTTGTAGGGTCCATACTATTGGATTTTATGTTTTGATTCTGAAGGAAATATATTGGAAAGGGTGGAGGACATGGAAGAGCACCTTTAATGCAAAAATGAAAAAGAAGCGAATAGTATTCAGATATTTCACAAAAACCCGAGATTATTTTTAGACCAGTTAGTCATTGTTTACCCCTCTACGTTGCCTGTTATGAGTTTGATTAATTTGGTTAATGATTGTTATCCATTTTAGGTCTTCTTTCTTTTTGACATTAATATAGAACCTATTGTCTTTTCTCGACATCATATCTTGATTGTTGACCTTATCTGTGTGGTTTTTTTAATTTAATTACCCTTCTGCAACTTTTAACCTTCATGGAATACCTGTTATTAAAAGTGGAACTTTTTTTGTTTTTTCTTGTTGTTGGGTGACAGGTGGGCATACACCCCTCTGCTGCTGAGGAATTTGTCACTATGCGTACGGTGACGAGGCGTATTGTTAAACCGAAGAAAAATCTTTGAATACGAATGTCTTAGAGAAAAAGTATACCATTAATTGTAAGAGGCACTCTTGGACAGGTAATTTGTTTCATTAACTGAACACATGAAAATGGAGACAAGAATTAGAGAGAGCTGTCTGGTTGAGCTTTGGCTGAATAAAAGATTTGGTGTACTTTCACGAAAAGTAGTGGTTTTTTAGACAGTTTCAAGTGCAGCTAGTTATGTTATTGTTCTTTCTCAATTCTTTTGCATATATATGTTCTCATATTTTGCAGGAGTCTCAAAAGCCCTAGGTTCCCCCGCTTTTATATACATTTTAGGAGGGATTACCATTCCTTTAGACCCTCCTATCTTCTGTAAGCTATTGAGGCAATTTTGTGTCCCAGCTTCGTTACTTTGTGTTTGGATTAAGAATTTGGTGAGAGTATTTGGTTATTAGAAAAAGTAGGAGGGTAAAAGAATATAAAAATGAAATAAGTAAGAATTTGAAATCTCTCATTTTGTTGTCTGTTTTCTCTCTCTTTTTTTTTTTTTTTAATTTTTCTTGATAAATCTGAGTTTCAAATATAGGGCGCTTTTGTTTTGGAAACAGAGATGCTCTCTCTCTGAGTTGGTGAATAGTAAGCACAATGTCAGTGGTTTGAACTGAATTTGAGGTATGGAAATCAATTAGACCTTGCTCTCTATCTTTTACACCGTGTTGGTCCCACCTAACTTTCAAAATTACAATAAATGGCTTAGTTTTTAGGGAATTGCAGTGTCAATTATTACCCTATTTTATATGTGCATGATGGTGTATTCATCTAAGAGCCTCTACAAAGCAGGACAGTCACCATTCAACAAAAACTGCTTCACGACCAGCAGAGCGAAGTGAATTGAAGGCATTTTTACTTGAACTTGGTTCAAGATCAATGAAAGATTTCATACTTGCACTTATACATGAAAGAAGTGCCCTTCTGTGGTTTTCTTTTCTTTTCTTGTTGAGATGAGCAATGAATAACTGCATGGGATAAGCAAGAATTGTGCTACATGAATTACAAATTCCTCAGCAAACAAAATCCTTGTTTCTTGTTTGGTTACCATGTAAAATAATAAGGACACAAATTGGAAGTACGAGAGAAATCTTTAGTAACGGGCCTTCCCCTCTTTTTTAACACTTATAAAATGGTTTTCTTTCGGCTTTCTAGTTTTTACGATCTCTCTCTATTCTTACCAGTTCCAAACTCCAAATAAAGCCTAAGGAAATCATCAATATACTAATGGCAAAGTCCTCAAATGAGTTGGTACGAGGAGATGTATTATAAATATACAATGGAATTAGATATTTAGGTCTCTCTTCCTAAAGTCAGTATACAGTGTCGTATATAAAACTCTTATTTTGTGTATAACTTAATGCTCTATTTGATTTTATTTATTTATTTATAGAATCAAGGTAATGGAATGGGGTACTCCCTCTACATGAATCTGTATATATGTCATACATATTCTTTTTGTTACTAATGGTTGAGATTACTGGCAGCTATAAAATGAGGGAGTGTTTGACAAACTCTCTTTAAGTGTAGTTTGTCCCATTGAATTTTGCTTTCACCATCAATCAATTAAACGTCTTTGTCTCTTTAACAAAGTAAGTCAAGTAAAATTATTGCTTAAAAAATACATTAAGAAAATTCACCAAGGCTTTGTTGACTAGAAGTCTAGTTTATTGTCCAAGGGTATACTTTGACGATTAATTATTTCCTTTTATTGAGTTTAGTGCAATTTGAATTTTGAGAATATGAGGATGCATCTTGATCAATTTTAAATTTTAAGGGGATAAAGTGTAATTTTTTCTTAAATTTAACATAAGTTTGACATAAGAGTGGCTATGGGCTCAAAAGCCTAATAGGCCCGCTCAAGTTTGCCCATAAATTATAGGACTTGAAAATTTTTTTTAGATCCGATTAATTTAATGGGCAGGCTTAAAAATTGTCTTCCAAGCCCAGTTCGGCCCAAAATATATATAAAATAACATAATTTTTATATTTTAATATTATATGTGTATATGTAATCAAACTTTATGTTAGTTAATTTTATTTTTTAGAGAAAAATTATTTATTAAATAAATTTTAAGTTAAATGGGAGGGCTTGGACAGTTTTGAAAATTCAATTTTTTTAATTGGGCAGACTTTGGGATTTTCTTTTAGGCTTGACGGAATTGATTTTTAGTGTAGGCTCGAGCCTGCCTAATGTCTACCCCTAGAGGTGTTCATGGGTCGGATCGGATTGAATCGGGTTGGGTAGTAATCCACCAATTGAACTACTCAGCATGGGTTCAGAAACAATAAAATCGATTTTCGACTCGGTTGGAGTTCGGCTCGGATTTGGGTCAATCAGGTTCAGATTGGGCCTAGTAATTTATTGTAGAAGTGGCGAGTTGGGTGACTTAAAAGTACTAACCCACCAACCAAACCGCCGTGGAATTCACAAACCTTGAAACATATTTCTACTCGGTTTGATTTTAAGTTGTGCTCGAGTTGAGATTGGGTTGGTCTGGTTGGCAGGCCAGGTGAATTTTTGAACACCTTAACCTCTAGTTTGATGTCTTTCCATATTCTAGTGGGAGTGTACGGAAAAATTGAAAATTTTCATCGAATCTTCTACTAATTTTTTTTGAACAAATTTTAAGATATCTTACAAAAGTTCCAATAAAAAAAAAAAAGACATTTTGAAATTTTTTACGTTTGATCATTTGAATTTACAACGGTAATATAGCTTAAAACGTTCTAAAGCACTTGAAATTTGAAATTTTAAATAAACTACTGTCAAAATATAACGGTAAAATTTGCAATGTTTAGCTCGGGCGCACCTATTTATAAGTCTCTCTCTTGTACTTCGTCTCCTCGTTTGGGGCGCCAAATTCTTAGTTCTAGTTCTTTTCCCAGCAGCCAAACAGTGTGTACTTCATAGTTTCCTTCCCTCTCTGTTGGGTGTTAACATCCCTCGTTAGTTCGTTCAACAAACGAGACAAAATCCATCAGCAGCAGTGAACCGCATCTGAGAATGAATGTATGTTTCATATTTTTGAAATTCTAGCAATCTGATTATGTTCATTTCAGTGTTTTCTCTGTTTCTGGTTTGAAATTTTTTTTATTCTACTGTTTGTGCTTTCTCTGTTCAAAGTCTGCTTGTTATTGATTTTTGTACGAATTTCTTGTGCTTGTGCTCTTATTTATAAATCCATCAGTAGAAAGGATTATGTATCTCTCATTTTATGCTGTATTAGCAATCTCATTTTGCGATTCCTCTGTTTTCGGGTGACTTTTTGTATTCTTCCTTTTGATGTTCACAATCTGATTGATAGTTTCAGAGGATTAGGCAATTTGGACTGCTTGTATTGATTTTTTGGGAATATTGGTTTAAATTTGTTGCGAAATGGTCCTGAATTATAATTTGATTCACTGAAATAGGTTTTGTTTTTTGTTTGATATGCATCTCTCTCTCTCTCTCTCATTTTTTCTTAATATTTTCTCCAATCAATTCACCGTTGGAGTTTGAACTGGATCGTTACTGGAACAACCACAGTGACAACTCTCTTTTGAAGGACTTGTTTATTCAGAAAATGCACCGAGGTAGATGTTTATTGCGTAGAAAGTCTCATTTACGAGAACAACCTTTTTGGATTATGATTCTGGATCCGTGGAGTTCATTGGCATGATAGGTTTTGGTTTTGGCAATGCTGCTGTTAGGAATGCAGCATATTGATGGCCTTGGAGAGACTGTTTAGGAACTACAATGATAGGTTTTTTTGCTTGTTCAGTTTGTAGGAATTGGGGAAGAAGGAATTCGAATCCCCTTCCATTTCGGAAGATGTATGGGTTTGATGTATTATTTTTAGTATGTTATGATACATCTTTAGATGACTTAATTTTTTTTTTTTTTTGCTTTTTACATTATCAACCGGATTGGTTTCAACGTTACCCTATCTTTAGGTAATTCCTAAGGAATAGGAACAAGACAACCACCTGTAACAAGATAATCAGGTTTAAGAGAGTTCTGTATAGAAAATAACCCATGGGGCAAGGAAATTCATCTTGTTTATTGCGTTGCAAATCTCATATGCAAGAACAAACCATTTTCAATAATTCATAATTTTATTGTAGTTTCTCATTTATGGGATGTAGATTCCATGGGGCATGATAAGAGTGACTACATGATTCCCGATACGTGGAGTCCGTTGGCATGATAGGTTTTGGTCTTTTTGGCAATGCTGCAGTGACTTTTTGGTTTTGGTTTGGCATTGCTAAGTAGCCTTGGATATATTATTTTTTGCATTGTGTTGAGAGCAAATTTGGTCTTCATCCAGATTGGTTCAGTTGTAAAAAGGATATCAGAGCTCATGGGTGCTGTTGGAAAGTAAGCCTATGTTCTTGTGGTCATGCTTGGAGATTAGTAGTTGCTTGAAATATCAACAAGACAGGCTTTGCAAACTTTCCCCTCTCTTCTACTCTGCTTTTGAAGTTTAATTGACTATTATTGTCCAGGGGTCATGTTTCCTCTCTGGTCAAGCTTGCCTGGCAAAGATCTCCTGGTCATGGAAATTTTCCCTTAAAATCAAGTATTATCTTGAGTTGTGTATGTAGGTTGTCGGGACCAGTGATTACTTCTTGCTTCCTTGTCCCTCGCCTTTTTTGCATATGGTTTCAGTTATATGGATTGACAAAGATTATTGGTGTAGTTACGTTTCTGGCTCTTTCTTATCTTTGGGTTTTATGGTATTTAAGAAGTTTTGAACTAGATGTGCTTGTGTTCGGTTAACTTCCATGGATTTTTCTGGCCATTGAGTTTTTTTTCCAATTGAGGTTGAAATTTTGTCCATGTCTTGGTGGCTCCTTGGTAACCTGCATTTGTTTGTTCAGTCAGGAGTTCTTCAAATTTCGTCCTAGTGCACCATAGTGAAATAAACTACTGGTGATAGATTTTTCACAATTAACTTCTCCAATTCAGCCAAATGTTGGATTTAATTGTGAAAATAGATTGAGGAAAAACTTTAAAAATGCTAATAATGAATTGAGAAGATTAAGAAGAAGCTGAAACTTCTGAGTAACCTCTTCCATGAATTGAGAAAAGCTGTTTATTTTCATTTTAAATATTTTTTTCTTTTTTATTTTGGTGTATTTTCTTGGGTATGATGTGCTTATTCTCTGTATCATTATTTTAAATTCTTCTCCTGATTTTCGTTTTTGGACTGCTTCATAACATTTTTTTGTTTTATTTTTATCTAGGGAAATATTTAACGGGTTCAGATTTGCTTGTTTTCAGCCTAATTGGCTAAATGGTTAGTGTTCCCTGCTCTCTCTCTCTCTCTCTCTCTCTCTCTCTCTCTCTCTCTCTCATTCGCTTCATAAAGTGTGTTGCATGGATGGTTTACTATTTTCTGTACTGATAAGTGGGGTGAATCTCTTTTCACTTGATTGCCATGGATGAATAATTTTTTTTTTTTTTTATACTTTTAATTTTCTTATCTATATTGGTTGATCATTATTTGTGATTTCATTATTGGATTGTATACATATAAATGGCCGGGTCGGGGCCTTTCTTGTACTTTGTATTCATTGTATTGAGGTGTTGGCTACATGATTAAAAGGTATTGAACAAGATCAAGAGACACGAGCTTTTGTGATAAACCTTTGCTGGCTTGGAGAGTGGCAGAGACCTCCTTGGCTTGATGAGCTGAATAAGATAGTTGTAAGTCATGTAGCCCCTACCATGGCATGGGATACGAGATGTCCATTTTTCTTTTCTTTCCTGTTATGTTGCATTCTTGCATTATTCCGTACGAGGATTTCATGGCTATGGAAAAAAATCCAGTAGTTATGGAGTATTAATTTTTTTTTTAACAGTACTCATGCCTATCAAATTTTGTCGTATGACAAATTTTTTTTTTAAAAAAGAGTCTCTCCATTTGCATCAAATTAATATAGCTGATGTAATAAAACAACATATATGACAATTGACTTAACTACTGGACTGTTTTTTGTATGAGGATACCTCAAACAGCCCACCAACATTCTTTTTTACTTCTTTTTGTAAGGGGATGTGATTGGTGATTAGACTCAAGTTAGATTCAGAACTAATTTGTAAAATATTTTTGGAACTTGGCATCTTAGAACGGACAATACATGATGGTAGTGTTCCAAATTATGATTGTTCTTCTTAACTCTTTCCTTGAATACCTGTGTACCTTTAACAATGAAAACCAAAAACCTCAAGGTACTATGCCCTAAGAAAGCTAACCTCAAGGCCTAGTTAATTTGTAGGAATTAGAGAATAAGATATTGTTGGTTCAACCTAGAGAAAGTTTCCTATCAATAAGGTAAGATTTTAGTTCTAGGAATTGCCTATTGGTTGAACGATTAAGGATTCTTTTAGTGGTTTACAATTTCTATGTTGGACAACGAATAAATTAAAAGGATTTAATCTAGATAAAGCTTCCTATAGATATAAAGGTAAAATATATTAATTTTTGGAATTGCCTCTCTCTATAGGATAAAGCTTCATATGGATTGTAAGTGAAATTTTCAGAAAGGCATGACCGATCACTCGAACTAATATTAGAGAGCACCAACTCACTACAAAGAGATAGAGAATTTAGAATGAGTGACTCTCTTTGAGCTGATCATATTCCGATGATTAAGTTAGCAATCTTAATCGAGTATCAAATGAACAAACATAGTATATGCGTGAATTGTCCAACTCGCTACAAAGGCCTGACCGATTACTCGAACTAATATTAGAGAGCACCAACTCGTTACAAAGAGACAGAGAAGTTAGAATGGGTGACTCTTTTTGAGCCGATCATATTCCGATGATTAAGTTAGCAATCTTAATCGAGTATCAAATGAATAAACATAGTATATGCGTGAATTGTCCATACCTTGCTCCTTGGGGCTTTTATATTTATAGCGTAATTGATAGAGTGCTAACCCTTGTGTCTACCTTAAGGTCATCTAGCTTTATTGCCGTGCCAAAATTCGACTGATCGGATGTGAGCGTGGACGTTGCGTGACGAGCCGTTGCAACATTAAATGCGGGTTATCTCTGCATTAAATGCTGAGGTCAAAGCATTAAATGCTCTAATTATACTAGTGGGTTGGGCTCGCCGCGTTTGACTAGGGCCCGAGGTCGGCAATGAGGGCCTGGTCGGGTATACTGTGCCGGAATTCTTTAACCCATAATTGGCCCCCAGCCCTTGCGCCCTTTTTGGCTCCTCAAAGGGTCAAGGACTACGTCGGGTCATAAATCATGCTCTTTCAAGAGCGCTACCATTTTGGCGGTTATTTGGCCACTTGGATGGCATGGATTTAAAGCCGCAGTGATGAGACGTCGAGGCATTAATAGCCAATGTGACGTTCCACCGTTACGCCGGGGCATTGTAAAATTTTCCATTCGACAGTTGTCCCCTAATAGCAGCACGTCTGAGAAAAATGGTAGAGAGTTCGGTGGCGATTGCCACCTTTAAGGCTAGGTATAAGATCCCCGATCAAATCGGGCTGGAGTTGGTAGACTCCAATGACTTTTATATGGAAGAGACCGAGAAGGGGATGCCCTTCTCGGTTATCGCCATCATCGAGGGAGGTCTTAGGTTTTCTTTGTATTACCTTCTCCAAAAGTTCATTGTCCGCTGTAAAGTAGCACCTTCCCAACTCTCATCAAATGTATATAGAATAGTCTTTGGGATGCTCGAGTTTAATCGGCGCCTGGGTGTGAACCTGGGGCTTGCCAAGCTCGACTACTGCTATACACTTTAGTAGGGGGTGAGAGCTTGAAAGTATATCTCTGGGCCTCTAATAAAAGTAGCGAGATAGTGAAGTGTCTGCCAGCCTCCGGGAAGGGGATAGATGACATTAGGGTTCAGGTATTTGGCCCTTGGGAGTTCGGTGACCTACCTTCGGGTGAAAGATCGGTGGGACGATGCCCTAGATTACCTCAGGAAATAGGTTCGATGTAGACTTTTGATTACTTTTCTCCCTCTGTTTTATTTTCTTTCTAACCTCGTTTTTGCCATTCTTGCAGAACCGAAAAAGAAGGTTGCTTGGATAGTTAATTTCGTTGTTCTGAAAAAGGTCTTGAGACCGAGAAGGGGATGCCCTTCCCGGTTATCGCCATCATCGAGGGAGGTCTTAGGTTTCCCTTGTATCACCTTCTCCAAAAGTTCATTGTCCACTGTAAAGTAGCACCTTCCTAACTTTCATCAAATGCATATAGAATAGTCTTTGGGATGCTCGAGCTTAATCAGTGCCTGTGTGAGCATGGGGCTTACCGAGCTCGATTACTGTTATACACTTTAGTAGGGGGTGAGAGCTTGAAAGTTTATCTCTGGGCCTCTAATAAAAGCAGTGAGATAGTGAAGTGTCTGCCACCCTCCGGGAAGGGACATTAGGGTTTAGGTATCTAGCCTTTGGGAGTTCGGTGACCTAACTTTGGGTGAAAGATCGGCGGGACGGTGCCCTAGATTACCCCAGGAAATAGGTTCGATGTAGACTTATGATTACTTTTCTCCATCTGTTTTATTTTCTTTCTAACCTTGTTTTTACCATTCTTGCAGAACCAAAAAAGGTCGCTTGGATAGTCAATTTCGTTGTTCTGAAGAAGGTCTTGATTTTCGCGGTAAGGGCAAGTTGAGAGACTTTGCGCGAACTCCTCATATTTTGCTAAACTACCCGTTTCGCTACTCCTCTTTTACTGCAAAGATGGGGATCCCGTTGAGCGTCCTTGTGACATTGGCTGAGCAGGGTGCAAAGTGGGATTTTAAAGAGATTCCTGTCGGTGTTGCCATTGAAAAGGTATACACCGCCAGGCAAGTGATCGTTATTGCTCCATCCTCATTTGTTTTTATTCTCGAAGAGCAGCAGACTATCAAATCTCACTCTGATTCAAATAGCTCGACTTTAATATCGGAACCCTTAACGGTGCCTGACCACCGTGTTAAGCTAAGCCAAAAAGAGCGGAAGGTGACCCTATCTCCTGACGAATATGATGAGATGAATCTCCTTAAGGAGATGATGTTTGCCGCGACGGGGAAGCCAATAAAAAAGGCTGCCACAAAAGTTGCCGATCCCCCAGCCATTGATTTGGAGACTTTCCTGATCGAGGATTTGGCACCTCCATAAAAGAAGCCAAGTACTCGGCTTCAGAAAAAGAAAGCCCCCGAGGCAGCCACCTTACCGCCGGCTCCAAAGAAGGCGAAGGTCAGCTCAAAAGGTATCGCTGAAGAGCCGGATAATGCCGAGCTGATGACCATCATTCCAGACATTCTAGGTTGCCAGCACGACGAATGCTGACTTCATAATTGACCAAGCCGATGTGGCATTGGGTGTTCTCCTTAATGCTCTTATGTCATGAAGCTGGAAAATGCCAATGATCTAATTGTTTTCATGGGTGCCTTCCACAACTCTTTTCTAGTAATTAGTTCTTTCTTATCCCTTCAACCTGTTCTCTGTTCTTTTGGCTTTTCATTCAAACGCGTAATCTACTATGTAGGGTTGCCTTAACGTTATGGAGGAGATGAGCCGTTTTCAGTCCCTTGCTGAGCAACACCAGCAGTTAGTCGAAGGGCATGCTAGACTGAAGAAGGAGTGGCTCGACGCTAGTTAGGAGAGACTGCTGCAGAAGAAGAAGTCAGAGGAGCCTAAGGCGGAGTTGAAGATGGAACGTTGACTTTGAGAAGAGGGACAAAGAGGGCATTGCTTTGCTGGAAAAGAACAAAGTATAATCTGTGAAACTGTTCAAGACTAAAGCTAAGATTGAAGTACTATAGACTGAGATGGCTAAACTGAAAGCAGACGAAGAGCTGATAATGTAGAGGGGTGCTGATCGAGCAGCCAAGGATCTTGCTACTGAGATGGTGGACCTGAGCCAGACAATCTTCAAAGAGGGTTGGAACGATGTCCTTCTATTTTTTAAAGTGGAGAAGTTCTCTGACGTGTGGAAGCTATGCCTTGACTACTTCGACACGATAGAGGATGGCTCTGTTGACCCTAAGAAGGTGGTTGTCAATGCTGAACAAAAGAGAAAACTTGCTCAAGGGCCGCTGCTGAAGAGGCCAAATCTGTTGCCGAGCTACCAAAGGCCACTGATGAAGCTTCTGGAGAAAAATCGGCTAAGCCCTCTAAAAAGTCGGTGGAGACCATCAATGATAACTAGTTTTTTGTACATTTTTCTTGTTTCTTTGTATGTAATCAATCGTTTCGAATTAATACAAGTTTTTTTTGTTGTACTGAGTCTACCTTCAATTTGCTGTTTTATTAGATTTTATAAAATTACCGATCTGAATGTGTTAGGCAGAAGAACCCAGCACGGATTTTGGTTTGTGTTTATGCATAGAGCTCTGGCCTGCCCTATTTGGGTCAGACTATTTCTAGGCACTTTTAATTTGATCTTTTGTTTTTAGAGTTTGTGACCTTCATTGGTCGGTCTGTCAAACTTGGACAGTTTTAAGTTTTTACACTTGGTTTTTGTGGGCTTCATTGGTTGACATGTCCAACTTGGACAGGGTCAAGTTTTTACACTTGATTTTTATGACTTTCATTGGCCGACCTGTCCAACTTTGATAGGACTAAAGTTTTTTACACTTGATTTTTGTGACCTTTATTGGCCGACCTGTCTAACTTGGACATGAGCAAATTTTTACACTAGTTTTTATTTTTGTCTTCCCTTGGTGCTTTGCATTTTGGGGTAACATCAGATGAATAAACTTATTTGAACAACTTTAAATTTTATTGATCATATGAAGCTTCGAAAAGACCAAATATTGCTGAGTAGATACATTATATGTGAGTCAATCCTACTGATAAAATTTTCTCAGATTGTTCGCGTTTCAAGGTCGGGGTAGTTATCTCCCATCTCTGACAGTTTTTAGCTGGTATGCCCCCACGCCAATTTTGGGATGCTACTCTGTAGGGACCTCCTAATTGGGGCCGAGTTTTTCATCTGTCGAATTCTTTGTTGGCCCTAATACTTTTCGCAGTACTAAGTCTCCTGCTACAAAGGATCTTGGTTGGACCCCCGTTTGTTGTAGGAAAGACTTAACTACTGATGATATCCACTAAGCTTAATCAGGGTAGCCTCTCTGTTTTCTTCTACAAGATCAAGGTCTCTGGCCAAAGTCTAGTTGTTAAGTCCAGTGTTAAATATTGCCGATCTGATTGTTAGTAGTCCTACCTTCAAGAGTATTACTGCCTTCCCCCCGTAAGCTAAAGAAAATGGTGTTTCTCTAATAGACCTCCTCAGGGTAGTTCTATAGAACCATAAGACACTGGGCAATTCCTCCACTCATTTTTCTTTAGCCTTTTCCAACCATTTCTTGATCCCGTTCAATATAATTTTATTAAAAATTTTGGCTTGCCCGTTGCACTTCTGATAGGCCGATGTTGAATAGTAGTTTCTGATTTTGAGCTCGTCGTAAAATGACTTGAACATGTTGCCATCAAATTAAGTGTCGTTGCCCGAGACAAGTGCCCGAGGTACGCCAAACCTTGTTATTATGTTTTTCCAGGTGAATCTTTTGGCGTTGATCTTTTTAATGGTTGATAGGGGCTCTGCCTCTACCCACTTGGTAAAGTAGTCTGTTGCTACAATAAGAACCTCCTATTGCTTAGAGCTCGGGGCAAAGGACTGACTATGTTCAGTCCTATTGGGCAAAAGGCCAAGGGCTGGTTATAGTTGTGAAATCCTCAGTAGGCTGATGTATAATTAGAGAGAACTTTTGACATTTTTACATCTCAGCACGTACTAGGCTGCATCCTTCTGTATATAGGGCCACCAGTACCCCTGTAAGATTACTCGGTGGGCCAACGATCTTCCACCAACGTGTCTTCCTCAGATCCCTTAATAGATCTCGAACAGGACGCCCTGCACTCCCGGTGGACACAGTACAAGTAGGGACCTATGAAGGATCTTCTGTGGAGTTCCTTGATTAGTGACAGCCAGTATTTGAGGGTTTTGTGCTTGACTCGTCTGGCTTCATTCTTATCCTCTGGCAGCTCGTCTTTGTTAAGATACGAGATAATTGAGTCTATCCATGATAGTCCAAACTGTTCTATAGCCAGAGCTTGCTCCTCTTCATGAAATATGCTTGGTCTGGCTGAGGTCTCCACATGGATTGTTCTCTTTGATTATGATTTTAGGGCCGTTGCTAGTATAGCCAAGGCATCGGCATGAGCGTTATGTTTGCGGCTGATTTGGTGGAGTTTATACCTGCCAAGTTTGGCCAGCAATTCCTTTGCTTTTGCTAGGTACTGTGTCATTTTATCATTTTTTTGCTGCGTATTCTCCCGTGATCTGATTAACCACTAATTGGGAGTCCAAATAGATGATGACTTCGGTAATCTTTAGTTCAATGGCTTGACGCAGTTCGACGAGTAGGGCCTTGTATTTCGATTCATTGTTTGATAGCCTGCTTCATTGCTAAATCATCTGGTGTGATGAGCACTACCCTCGATCCTGCCCCCTGTCATTGGACGCTCTGTTGATGAAGAGTTCCCAATGACATTTTCTAAAAGGTGCAATACCTATACCAATTAAGGAATTGTGCATAGAATTTATCAAAAGTAATTATGAATCCAAGTTTTCTATAGAGTTACAATACAATTGATATGAATTTGAAGAATTCATAAGATAATTCATTGACATTGAAGTGTATATACCTCCATTGAAGACTTTGACGATCCTTGGTAGATCTTCACAATTGTATCCAAGGAAGAGTTTAGCTAGTTGATTCCATAAGAGAAAACATGAAGAATTGCGAATTTCTCATTGATTGATGAAGAAAATGGTGTTTGATTATAAAGAAAGTCTAAGAAAATGAAGAAACCCACTTTCTCTCTCTACAATATGTACTAACTGAAAATCTAGCATAAAAAATAAAGATAGATCAAAAAATCGCGTCATTTCCCATAGATATAACTACAAAATATACACAGGAACTGCCGGTGTTACTGTATCTATTACACTATAGATATGTATTAGATATATATTAGATATATATTAGGTATATATATTAGGGTGGCATTAGGGAGGGTGGTCAATCCCACCAAATGTCTCCCACCATAACTCATTTTGCTTAGATTTATGGCAATGTCCCCCAATATAAGCACACTATAAGCATGCTCGGCAGCCACCCCTATTTTTTTTCATTATTTTATTATTATTATTATTATTTGAATTAAAAGAATTGAAGACCCAATTAGAAGAATGGCTAAGCAAAGATTTTATTCAACCGAGTACGTCATCATGGGGAGCACCATCACTATTTGTTTGAAAGAAAGATGGGGCCCTGAGGTTATGCATTGATTTTCGGCAATTGAACAAAGTTACTATCAAGAATAAATACCTACTACCGGGGATAGACGATTTGTTTGACCAATTGAAGGGAGCCACTTATTTTTCAAAGATTGACCTTAGGTCGGGATATCATCAGTTGAAAATCAAGGAGTCCGATATATTGAAGACAGCTTTTTGCACACGATACGGTCACTATGAGTTCTTAGTGATGCCATTCGGGTTGACCAATGCCTTAGCAGCCTTCATGGATTTGGTGAATCTAGTATCCAATGCCCACCTGGATCAATTCGTCATTATGTTTATCGATGACATGTTGATCTATTCCAAAACAGAAAAAGAACATGAAGGTCATCTCCAGATCGTGTTACATCAACTATACACAAAGAGGAGCAAATGCGACTTTTGGATGTTGGAAGTCAAATTTTTAGGCCATGTCGTGTCGAGGGAAGGCATTGCGATGGACCTGTCAAAGATCGAAGTTGTCTCAAATTGGGAAGCACCGAAGTCGGTAACTAAAATTAGAAGTTTTCTAGGGTTGGTAGGATACTATTGGCGATTCGTGGAAGGATTCTCGAAGATAGCAACGCCGATGACTCAACTGACTTGAAAAGGGGTTAAGTTTGAGTGGAACAACATGTGTGAACAAGCATTCCAAGAGCTAAAAAAGAAATTAACCACCGCCCCATTACTCACTTTACCCATTAGTGGAAAATCATAAGTGTTCACGGAGTAACATCGTCAATCGTATCAGATAGAGACCCTCGCTTTGTGTCGCAATTCTGGAAGAGCCTACAATGAGCATTAGGAATGCAACTCAACATGAGCATTGCATATCACCGTCAGACTGACAGATAATTAGAAAGGGTGATCCAGATTCTAGAAGACATGCTACAAGCTTGCGTATTAGACTTTTAAGGAGGTTGGAGTGAGCACCTTTAGCAGAATTTGCTTACAACAATAGTTATCAAGCTAGTATAGGAATGGCCCTATATGAAGCGTTATATGGTCGACCTTGTAGATCATCAACTGTTGTTTGGAGACTAGAATCGTCTCTATAGGCTAGACATCGTATAAGAAACAACAGAGAAATTCAACTTGTTCGGGATCGGCTATGGACTGCTCAGAGCAGACAGAAAAGCTACACCGACCGGCGAAGACGACCATTGATATTCAACATTGGGGATTGGGTATTTATCAAAGTAACACCATAAAAAGGAATAGTTCGATTTGGAAAGAAAGGAAAGCTAGCACTTAGATATATAGGACCATTCGAAATTCTGTAACGAGTAGAAAAGGTCGCATACCAACTAGATTTGTCCCAAGTGGTAACTCGAGCACACGATGTATTCCACATATCAATGCTTTGTCAATATATAACTGACCCAACTCATGTGATTCAATGGCAAGACATTTAACTACAAGACGATGTGACATATGAAGAAAAGCCACTTCAAATCTTAGATTCTAAAGAGCAGGTCCTACGAAATAAAGTAATACCCTTAGTAAAGGTTTTATGGCATCATTACGAAATATAGGAAACTACTTGGGAAGTTGAAGCTGATATAAGAACCAAATATCCAGAGCTATTCTAGTAACAAGTACAAGTTTCGAGGATGAAACTTTCTTTTAGGAGGTTAGATTGTAAAACCCTCCCCAACCAAAAATAAAAATAAAATAAAATAAAATAATGAAAAAAAAAAGAGGGGTGGCTCCCGGGCATGCTTGTAAGCATGCTTATAGTGTGCTTATATCGGGGGACATTGCCATAAATCTAAGCAAAATGAGTGGTGGATGGAGACATTTGGTGGGATTGACCACCCTCCCTAATGCCACCCTAATATATATATCTAATATATATCTGATACATATCTATATTGTAATAGATAGGCATATGCTGCCATATTGAAGGAGACAACTGAAACTTAGAGAAAGAGAAGAAAGAAAGGTGTTTGGAAGGAGGGAAAGTGGAGTTTAAGGCTCAAATCAAGCTCAAATCCTTTCAAACTTAGATATATTGTTCTACTCATTGTTTTATACTTCATTCTATACTTGCATGTGGGTTTGGGTGGCTGGATTCGGCTGAAAAGTGGCTGGAAAATCATTTTTTTAAGCAAGGTGTAAAAACATAAAATTTTGATAGTTTTAAAAATGTAGCTGCATTCGGTTTGATATTTTTGGAATATGCTTTTGGGTTATTTAGAGATATTTTAGAATGGGTCTTGGAACTCTAGAAAGTCTAGAATGAAATGGTTTTCATTTTTATTCAAAATGATGTGTTAAGCCTTGCATGCATGAAAAGACTTTGATTTTTGGTTGTTAATTCTAGTAAATACTATGGAGACTTAAGAATCACTTGATTCCGTTAAGAAACGAGAAAGAAAAACGTGTTTTATCGAATGGTGTACAAATCGGACGAAAATTTGAAGAAGATGATGAACAGTGTATAACAAAGCCTAGTCGCGCCTTGGGCTGCGTGCGGGTGAGTGAGTAGCCGTTTGGACTCCCTATTTTGACCAGTGGGTCCCACATGAGATCTAAATTATATTTATATATTATTTTGCCATTTTTAGAAATGTTATATATTTATTATGTATTTTGTAAATGAAAACAAAAATATACTTAAAAAGAAAGAAAAACAAAAATGATGAGTTTTTATTAATTATGAAAATTTAAAAATTATGGTATGAATTGATTTAACTATTTCAAACTCTTTGGAAGGAGAGTGAGTAATCTCCAACTATTTTTGTTATTTACTATGTATTTTTTTAATCGTTTCCATAAAAGAAAATACTCACTTTTATATAAATTCTAAAATTTTAAACCTTAAGAAAAATAGCTGCCATGGGTATTTTTATTTAATCAAAAACATTATAATAAAACCTTTATAAAATAATTTTGGAAATCTTAAAAATTGTATTCATATTTTTGATATTTTTAGTATTCTGGACTTGGACCGAAATTAGCCGAGTATATCTAAAAATGACCCAGAGGCTACTTTAGGTAACATAAAGTTACATGAGGGATTTGGGTAGAGTTTTAAGACTATTCAATGATTAGGGTAGGAAACTAAAGTTTCTTACGATGATACTTTGATTGTTTTCTCAGCTATTTCACACCAATAATTTTTATTTAAACTTATTGAGTTGTTGGATATTACACTACTGCTGAGGTTGATAGCTCATCCGGCTTTATGGGAAATATTTCAGATATTCACGTGAATGGAAACATTGTGTTATCCAAGGGCTTCGAGGAACCTAAGCAGGAGCCAAGGAAATTTTAGTAATTAAGTCTCTAAGCTGAAGTTTTGTAATAATTACTAGTTTAAGTGACGTGATGTTGGGATGTTTGGAAACAGCTTGGATTATCTGTGTTTGGTTGTCGGATTATTTTGTCTAGTACTATGTTTGTTTAACAGGGTTTATCACACCTTTGGATTATCTAGTATAAGAAATCCGGGTCGTTAAAATCCAAGAAACTCATCCTCTCGAAGCCGGCTGTTGCATCTACGAGCTAGTCAATCTTGGGAAGAAGAAAATGGTCTTTGGGGCATGTTTTGTTTGGATCGGTGAAGTCAACACAGACCCTTCACTTGTTGTCCTTCTTCTTTATCACCATGGTGTTTGAAAGCCAGATTGGATAGTGGACTTCTTGAATTGCCCCAGCATTAAGAAGCTTTTTGATCTCTTCTATAGCAACATCTACATGTTGCGTCACCGCCCTCCTTCCTTTTGGACCATAGGTCAGCATTGTGGGTCAACATTCAATCGTAAGGAGTCCAAACGAACACCTCAAGGTAACATGTCAGCAGCTCAATTAGAGAGTTCTCTTCACCTTCAGATAAGGACATGCTGATGACGAAATACTTCTCACCTTGCCGATCGATGTGAATTTTCTTCAATGCTTTAATGAATTTATTTTTCGGAGTTTGCCCTACATCGTCAATAGTAGACGTACCCTTTTGAAGTTCCATTATCTGTACCTTGTCAGGTTTTACCTTCGTGGTGCATGCCCTTAGAAAGTACTGTTTGGCGGCCACCTGATCTCCTCTTATCTCTCCCACTCCTTCGGGGATAGGGAACCAGATCAGCTGATGGTAGAAAGATGGAATAGCCTTCATGAGGTGTAACTATGTCCGTCCCATTATTGCATGCATTATAGGGGGAATACACAATGACCACTAGGAACTCTGTTTGCTACGTAATCCTTTCAACAGTCACAAGAATTGTCACCTTCCCCAGAGGCTAAACTGGGTTTGAACTGAAGCCGACTAACGGGTTGAGCGATGCCTGGAGATCGGACTCCTTTGGCTCCAATTTTTTAAAGAGGCTGTACATTACTTTGGAGGAACTTCCTTGGTTGATGAGCAATCTTCTAACGTCACAACCCACCTTTCTCAATGTCACAACCAAGGCATCATTGTGGGGGGTCTGCACCCGTACGAGGTCTTCGTTAGTGAAGGTTATAGCAGCAGCGTCGCTGCCGACCTTAACCTTTTTTGATGGAGGTTCTATCTGCATCACCTCCCTTAAGTGCGTAGTCTTCTGTATCTCAGCTCGGTGTTAGTGCGGGTCAACGGCTTCTGATTCAGCTAAACCATGAAACATATTAACTACTTAAACAAGTCTTGCTGCATCATCCTTTTGCGAGACAACTTCTTGCTTTGGTTGCTCAGCCTCTTATTTCGTTTTTTCCCGATCAATGTACTAGTCAAGATGACCAGCTTCGGCTATGTCTTTCAAGTGGCTTTTGAGATGCTGACATTGTTCCGTCTGATGCCCCTTCTCCCGATAATAAGAGTAGAACTTCTTCTGGTCTCGGGACACAGTGTCTCCTCCCAACTTCGGAGGCCATTTGAAAAAGGGATTGTCGCGAATTTGGGGTAAGATTTTGTAAATGGGATCTTTGAAGACTGTGTAGACCCCTTCATTTGCTTTCTTACCCTAGTTGTTGTTATTTTCTTGCCGAGGCTTCTTGGTATCTCTTCTATTCATCTTTTCAGCAACATTGCTGACCTTTTCTGGGATCGGCTGGAGTACATCTTCTTCCAATTGACCGTATCGCTTAAGTCTGATCATCAACACCTACACGGTGTTGGCTGGTTTTTTTTTATTAAGGATTGCCACAAACATGCTCCCTGGGTAAGCTGATCTTGAATTAGGTTACAACCAACTGCTCACTGCACTCGTCGATTTTGTTGTAGGCTTTTCAGTAACGCTTTGCATATTCCCGTCATCTTTCCCCCTCACTCTTCCGTAAGGTAAGTAGGAAATCGACCTCTTTGGGCAGCATACTGTTGGCTATGAAGTGAGTAGTAAAGAGTTAGACAAGTTGTCTCTAGTTTGACACCGACCTGGATGATAACCTGTTGAACTATTGTAGGGCCAGATCCCTCGAGCTAGAGGGAAAATTTTGGCACATTAGGGATTGGTCTCCACTCCATAGCACCATCATTTACTTAAAATGTTGAACATGACTAACTGGATCAGCCTTTCCATCATAGGAAGTAAACTTTGGTGGTATGACCTTTTGTGGAGGTTGGTGTCTCCTCCGTGAATGGTATGGATGCAATTTAGTCCATAGCCCTTTTAATCATATCCTGGGTAGTGCGGTCTTTGGGGTATTGCTTTTTATCATTCAGCTTTTCATTGAACCACTTTTTTCAGTCTTTTCGTTGCTGACCAGCTCCTGCCTGATCGTTGTTTTGTGGCATTTGGCTCCTCCTACGGTGCCGATCTTGTCGCATTTCGATGCAGCGTCCGGTGCTAGAGGTGTAACTTGCTCTCATTAGTCATGAGGGCATGTCTCTATTTCTGGATTCCCTCCTCTTTGTATTCTTTCCATGGCCTGTGGATCTTCCTCTGTCGCGCCCATCTTTTCTAGAGATTACTTGTCTCATAACCCGAATTTGAGAGGTGAGGTAGGCAATCTCTTCGTCACGTTGCCGAACCTCCCTTTCAGCAGAATGGAGCGCATGCTTGCTGGGGACATGTCCACTGAAGGGTGAAGGGGTAAGGTCCCGATGGTGGCTTCTGCAGAGGTTTGGCTCTCTAACGTAGTCTGGGTCTCTCTGCACTCCATCTCTTTCTTCCTGGGGGCTTCCAGCAGGGGACCGGATCTCCGACCTCTTCGTCCGACCTCAGTGGCAATCTACTGGGGTAAATCGGCAGTATGCCGAATTGGTATGATCTTTGTTAGAGGAAGTCTCATTTCCTCGCTCAGTATGGTTTACTCCTCTTCCCTTTTGGACACTGATACTCATGATTATGTTTGACATTCCCACAGACGGCGCTAATTATAAGTGAAATTTTGGGGAAGGCTTGGCCGATCATTCGAACCAATATCGAAGAGCACCAACTAGTTGCAAAGAGACAGAGAAGTTAGAATTGGTCGACCCTCTTTGGACCGATCACACTCTGACGATTAAGTTAGCAATCTTAATTGAGAATCAAATGAATAAAAATAGTGTATGCATGAATCAATTGTCCACACTTTGTTCCTTGGGGCTTTTGTATTTATAGCATAATCGATGGAGTGTTAACCCTTATGTCGACCTTAGGGTCATCATGATTTATCTCGTAGACTACATCATTCGTCTCCGATTGATCGGACATGAGTTCAGCTTTATCGCCGTGCTAAAATCCGGCTGATCGAACGTGAGCATGAACATCTCTTGGCGAGCCGTTACCGCATTAAATGCAAGTCATCTCCACTTTAAATGCTGAGGTCAGAGCATTAAATGCTTTGATTATACTCGCGGTTTGGGCTCGCAGCGTTTGGCTTGGGCCCGAGGTTAGCAATGCAGGCCTAGCCGCATTGCTGACCACTTGGGCTAACTCGTAGCTCAACTTTATTCACTTAATTTTTATTGGGCCTAATCGGGCGGACTAGGCTGGAATTCTTTGACCCACATAGATTATTACTATTTTGACAGGCTAAAATGGAAATGAGAAAGATAATTGCACTAATTTCTTGCGTTTTGGATACATAAACAACATGAATTCCCATGCCCATACATGGGAATTTATCTTCAACATGACTATCTTGTCTTATTCTTATTCCAGCCTGGGAATCAAAACATTTGTTTAATTTTTATGGATGTATTATTTTGAATATAATAACATTAGCTATTTTCACAAGTATGTTCGGTTTCACAAGTATGTTATTTATTTCACAAGTTTGTTATTTTTTGATAGATACTATTTTTGTGGACTTTCAATAAATTTTTTTTTTTTTGCATTTTACATTTTCAACTTAATTGGTTTCAACCTTACAATCTTTTGGTAATTCCAAAGGAATAGGAATAAGACAAGATAATCATGTTTACGATGAATTCCCATGTATAAAATGTTGAAAATATTTTCAAAATATATAATATATGTAGTAGTTTTGGGGTTTTCTAAAATGGTTTTGACGAGTTTTGAATAAAGTCTTTATTGCCTTATTAAATGAATCTCACATTGGAAAGTGAGAAGTTTTGTAAGATATTTATAAACGCCAACAACTTTCTATGTATTACTTTAGAGCAATGATTGGGTGTAGCACTCAAGTGTGAGCATGTGTGCCAAGCCACATGTGCACCACGTGCACGTCTTACTTGCGAGTCGCGTGGCGCAATGTGGCGCTTTAGTGGTGTATTTGGCCCTTGGACAAGTGGCACGTGCGCTTGTGGCTTGTGATCAAGACCATTGATTTTTATTGATCATGATAATCAATAATCGGATGGCTAACACATAAGCAAAAAAGATCGTATGATGAAAATCACATTTGATCATAAATGTGTGATGAATGATCTGATCAAACAATGAATAAGTGCAATCTACACCGTTAGATTAGAAAGAGGTGATCCGACGACTATGTTTAAACTTGTAAGTGACTATTAGAAATCAGTTATTTTTTAAATTCTAATAGTCATGTCTGGTCCAAAAAGACACCAAAATATTTATAAAAATATGACAGATTCGCAGACAAAGATAGACATTATTTTTCCTGCAATTTTTCTACATATTAAAAGAAATTATAGTTTTTTATTCTTTCTAATTTTTATTGTTCATCATCTTTGAAGTCTGTTTCTGCAGAAATAGATATTCAGATTCTTGGTAGACTTAATAATCAGAGGGTATTCGGGTCGGATTTTGTGTATGCAATACGTAGTCAGAATTACATATTTTCTAGGCTCCATTGTATCCTGGAGGTGATTCGTCATTAACCCAGTGTACACCAGATTCTAAGAATTAGCGGGGGCGAATATCGTCTTAAGGAAAGCGATATTAATCGTGCCTTGGATACAATTATGGTTGCATCATTACGAGAGTTCTCTGTAGACTTTATGAAACTGGATCGTTTTGATAGAGCAAACTTCAAAAGAAGAAGAAGATGCATTTCCTACTTGCCAGTCCCAAAGTGGTGTATGTTCTCACTACCCCTAAGCCTATTGCAAATGAAGATGAGTCTGTGGCTAAAACCAAGAGAATGATGAAATGGGAGCAAGATGACTACATATGCGAATGACACATCTGCAATGCAATGTCTGATACTCTGTTCGACATGTACCAGAATAAGGGGATTGTTAAAGAATTGTGGGAAGCACTTGAAGCCAAGTACTTAATGGAGGACGCCACTAGTAAGAAATTTCTGGCTTCAAAATTTTTTAATTATAAGATGGCTGATACTCGTCCTGTTATTGAGTAGTTTCATGAAATCATGCATATCCTTAACTAATTCAATCAGTATAATATGAAAATGGATGAATCCATCACGGTTTCTGCCATTTTGGACAAGCTTCTATCACATGGAAAGACTACAAAAAGAGTCTTAAACATAAAAAAGAGGATCTCTCTCTTGAAGAATTGGGCCATCATCTTCGGATTGAGGAGGAATTTAAAAAAAAGACAATAATGACGAGCGTAGCTCTCATGCCTCCAGGGTTCATATGATAGAGGATAGACAAGGGTCAAAACTGCCATCCCAATCTGGACAAGACAATCGTAAGAGAGGCAAAAATGTTGGTAACAATGGCAATAATTCTGGAAACAACCAGAATCATAATAAGAAGAAAAAGAAGGGGGCATGTTTCTATTGCAAAAAGGAAGGCCACTATAAGAAAAAGTGTTGTCTCTTTAAGAAACAAAAAGAGAATGATGCTAAAGACTCTAAACAGAAATTTGTGGCTATGATATCCGAAATTAATATCCTTGAAGACAATGAAGCATGATGGATTAACTTTGGTACGACGAGGCATGTTTGTAAGGACAAAAGTTATGGAGAACGACAATGTTCTTTACACGGGCAACTCGTCCACTGCAGCAGTTAAGGGAAAATGATATGTGGATCTAGAGTTTATTTTTAGAAAAAGCCTCACTCTTACTGATGTGTGTCATGTACCAGAAGTTAGGAAGAATTTGGTGTTTGGGAATCTTCTTAATAAGTATGAGTTTAAACTTGTATTTGAGTTGGACAAATTTGTCTTGACTAAGGGATGAATGTTTATTGGAAAATGATATTTGTATGAGGGCATGTTCAAACTTAATATTAATAAAGTGAATGTTTCTACTTATATGATTAATTCTTTTCTTTATGGCATTTTCGTTTAGGATATGTTAATTCAAGAAGAATGCACGATATGGTTAACTTAGAATTAATTTCTAAATGTGCTAATGACATGAATGATAAATGCAGAATATGTATACATACTAAAATCACTAGAAAATCATTCTCTAAGGTTGATAGAAATTCTACTTTACTAGAATTGATTCATAGTGATGTGTGTGATATGCATAGCACCCATACTAGAGGAGGCAAAAAGTACTTTGTGACTTTCATTGATGATTATACAAGATTTTGTTATGTTTATTTACTACATGCTAAAAATGAAGTTTTAGATAAGTTTAAAGTTTATAAAACAGAAGTTAAATGTCAATGTAATACTAAGATTAAATGCCTTAGATTAGATAAGGGAAGTGAATTTCATTTTCCTACATTTTGTGAATCTGTTGGTATTATCTATGAAACCTCTATGACTTACACTCCATAACAAAATAGAGTTGCTGAAAGGAAAAACAAAATATTAGTAGAAATGACTAATGCTTTGCTTTTTAATTCTGGTCTTTCTAATGGTTTTTGGGGTGAAACTATGTGAACCACATGTTATATTTTAAATCGTGTTCCTCACAAGATGTTTAAAGTGTCTTCATATGAGTTATGGAATAAAAGAAAGCTTAATTTGTCTTATCTTAAAGTTTAGGGCTACAGAGCGACTATTAGATTACTTGAACTTAAGATCAAAAAGTTAGGACAAAAAACTATTGAATACATTTTCTTAGGATATGCAGAACATAGTAAAGGCTATAGATTTCTTGTTATTGAGACTAATGATTTAATTGAGATCAATACTGTGTTTGAATCTAGAGATACAGTCTTTTATGAAAATAGGTTCACGTCTATTCTGAGAATAAATGAGACTAGTAAACTTGAGGAACCACTTTTGAAACCATAGAAAGATGTCATTGTATTTTCTGAACCTAAAAGGAGTAAAAGGATAAGGACTAAAAAGTCTTTTGGGCCAGATTTCATTATTGATTTGGTAGAAGGTATTAGAGATTCTATCTCGAAGCAAACTTTGGTTTCTCCTTTTATAGAACCTGACCCTCTTTCATTTGATAAGACTATGAAGTCTCAAGATTAAGCTTTTTGGAAAGAGGCTATTAAAGATGAAATGGACTCTATTATGGGTATAAAACTTGGGAATTAGTTGATTTGCTACCTAGTTCTGTTCTTGTTGAATGTAAATGGATTTTCAAAAAAAAAAATGAAGGTAAACGGAATTATAGACAAGTTTAAGGCCAGATTAGTTGCTAAAAGTTTTAAGCAACAAGAAGGTATAAACAATTTTGATACTTATGCACCTGTTACTAGAATTAGTACTATCTGGTTGCCTATTGCATTAGCTTCTATCTATAACTTCGAAATTTACCAAATGGATGTTAAAACTACATTTCTAAAGGATGAATTGGGTGAAAAAGTTTACATAGACCAACCTGAGGGTTTTATCATGTCTGGACAAGAACATAAAGTTTGTAAGTTGGTTAAGTCTCTGTTAGAGATCAAATTTTTCTAAAATAAATTTAACAAGTGGATTTAAATAACTTAGCTAATAGTGTAAGGTTTTTTTTGTAACGTCACACTTAGCCAAAGTTATGTAATTTCAAAAGTCAAATTCCATACACAGGCAAAATTGAAATACTAAAATGTCACAATAAAATAAAATTAAAAATCAGAATAACACAAAGTTCATTATGAAAGGTGGGCTATTCAAAATATTTTACAGTGGCTATTCAAAATATTTCTACTGTTAAAAAAAAAATCCAGAACTTCCTTAAAAGGCCAGGTGGCAATATGTCACAATGCATACCCACCTTAAAAGGCCACGTGGCTAGCTAGAAGACTACAAATTTAGTTTTTGATGCATTAACCTGACAAAGTACAAAACATATTTTTGGTTTGAAATAAAATAAATAAATAACTAATGTTGAAGGAGGCAAATCAACTGCTCAAAACATGGGATCATGCTTTGTATATGCACATGCGAGAACAGTTCCAATTTGTTTGTTAGATAACAAGTTGATGTACAAAGAAATAAAATACAACAGACAATTTGAAGTCTTCCCTAACTTGACCTGTTGTCAAACATTGGTTTTTGTTTTGTTTTGATAAAAAGCAATGATTGTCAGATTAAAGAAAAAAAAAAAGAAAGAAAAGGGAAGAGAGTTGTTTATTAAACAGAACATGGGTACATGAGACTTCGGGTGATGTGCTAACCGCCCACATCACCATCACTCACGTCGTTATTATCCACACCTCTCGATCTTTGTTAAACCTTTGGCTATAAAAACTTAGGCTAGAGACCAGACAAAAAAAGGGAAAGGAACGAAGAACAGAAAAAAAAAACAACGAAAGAACGCAGGTTCGAATGAAAAAAAAAATACAAAGAGTTCAGAAAAAAGAAAAAACAGAGAGACCAGAAATTAGTATTAAAAAAAAAGGATATACAGTGTGTCTAGTTAGATACGCGAATCCTGCAAGTATAATTTCTGTCTTCTCTTCTTCTTTTCTTTTAAAAAATTTGCGGAGGTCTCTGTATTCTACGCTCTTCTACCGATGTTCAAATATTTTTATTTTGTTTCTTGAAAACCTACGGTGCTTTGAATTTTAAACTAAATAAAATTAGATGTTTTTAGTGTTTTGTAACTCTACGAATACTCAGTCTTATCTACAAAGGGAAATGAGATTAATTGAGTTTTAAAAGGGACTCTGTATTTAAAAAAAAAATAATAAAAAATTAAATCCACATATTCAAAATTTAAGTAGCATATATATATATATAGATATATATCTTCTGCTCAGATTTTTATTTATAAACTTTTGCCCTGTATGGCCTTAAAGTTCAAAATTAAAGTAATTCAATGACGGCTTTTATACCCTCAAATTTAAGTCCTAAAAGCTCCATGACGGCTCTCATACCCTCAAATTTAAGTTTCTACGGCTTTAAGATGGCCTACGTGCCATCAAATTTCAGTTTCTAAAGTTCAAAGATGGCGACGTGCCCTTAATTTTAAGACTCTAAGGCTTCCTGATGGCACAAGTGCCCTCAAAATTCAAGTCTCTAAGGCTCTACAACAGCCCATGTGCTCTTAATTTCAAGTCTCTAACGTTTTGAAACATCCCCGCGCGGCCTCCAATGTAAAACTGTTTAAGGCCAAAATTCTACACTTGTGTCTATTTAAGGCCAAAAAAACAAAATGAATTATCAAGTTGGTGGCAATTTCGTTCAAGTCATGTCATGATGAGAGCTATCTATGAATAATGACTCAAAAAAAAAAAGAAAAATGTCTATTGCTGTTCAATTTTCAATGAGGCTACTAGTTGCAAATAAAACAAGGATTTTGCTTCCTGCTGTAATAAATGCTTCTGAAACTCAAGTCATCTGGTGGTGAAACTTAAGCAATCTGGAAATTCTGCTGCAGTGTAGTGCACTGCAAATGCAACGTGATAACGAGGCCCAATAAGGCTTTAAGATTTTCAACCTTCTTAAAGATGAAACATTGATCTTTGAAGGCTCAAATTTCAAAGGCTTCCAGATTCTCAATTGCAGCCATTTTTGGGTTTTATTTAAAGGCCCAAATTTACATGTCTTCTACAGACTGGAAAAACCTAGCCCAATAAGGGTTTAATTTGCAGGCAACTAACAACCCAACTATATGTTCTTTTAAAGACCCATGCTCTAAGTTTGTTAACCCATACTCTTTGGCCCAAATTCTTTTGAAAACCTAGACTTGGGAAGTAAAAGGCAACTCAGATTTCTGGTCCAATTCTTTTTTTGGCCCAGATTCCTATTTTATTTAAAGACTTGGGTCTTAAAATATGCAGCACATGTACAAGTCCAAATTTTGACCCAATTGTTGAGGCATAAATTTCAAAGTATTTAAAATTCTAGCCCAGTCCATGCTAAAGTTGCTACAAATAATGGTGAAATATAATTTATTTTTTCATCACATTAAAAAATTATTAACAATAAATATTATTTTTTTTAAAACTACGAATGACTTGATTCCAGTTTGGACTTGTCCCGACTCGAATACGTAGGCAACCCACTTAAATGGGTACAGTCGACACTTTTGTGAACTTAAATGTTCATTTCAATTAAATCGAATCAAAATAGATATTATTTTTATTTTGTTCTTTTAAGAACTATGGTAGACTTGATTCCAGTCCGGATTTGTCCTAACTCGGATACGTAGGCAACCTGCTCAAATGGGTGCAGTCGCAACCTTTGTGAACCAAATAGTTCACCCAAATTAAATTCAAACAAATAAACTTAAATATTATTTTTTTAAAAACTACGATTGACTTGATTTCAGTCTGGACTTGTCCCTACTCGGATACGTAGGCAACCCATTCAAATGGGTACAGTCGCAACCCTTGTGCACCCAAATGTTTTCTTAAAGTAAATTTGTCACAAAATCCAATTCAATTCTATTAAGTTGGAATCAAAGGGTATTTCCTTGAAACAAGGGACTGTAATTAAAAGACACATTATACCTTAAATGGGTTCAACCTACACTATAAGAACTCATGTGATATGTTATTATATGAGTAAAATTATCTTAAGTGTTTGTTCAACTAAATATTGCTTGTTAATATTTCTGCTTAACATAGTTTTTGGCACGCCTAGTGGGACCCATTCTCCCTTTCATCTCTAACTTAAAGATTAATTATTTTGTGTTACCTTTACAGGAATTTCATTGGCACCAAAGATTGTGATCTGCTTCCACAAGATCCAAGCAGTAGCACATGAAGCTATTAAACGGGGTGGTTACTGCACAACTTTTACACTTGACTGCCCGTCCTTGGCCATCACCCAAGTTGCTTCCAAATTCACTCCAATCTTGGCTGCTTCGAAAGTTGCCAAAATGGAGTGCACAAAGGCAATTTCGGTAATGGTATCCAAGGTCATTTCAAAGAAGCGCAAGGCTTCGCACAAGAAATATGGAAAAGCCCTTGCAAAAAAATTGGTTAAAGTTGAAACTGTTGTTGTTAAGACATAGCCAAAGGCTAAGGCTCAACTACTTCCAAACCAAAATTGGATTGGGTTAATCCCAATTGAGTTGCCTTCTAGAATGTCTGTGATAGCAACATCGATTCAAGAAGACGAGAAATGTCGAGCCCTTCTCCAAAGGTAGAGGTGACGAAGACTCCTAAGAGAATTGAAGTTCTGTCAAAGTCTAAGAATGTTGAGCTCTCTACAGTATCAACTAAAGGAGCAAAAACTTACAAAGGCATGAGCATCATTGGCACATTTGTGCATAATTATTCTTTATTTTCTACATATCATGGCCCTTGTTTCCCTTATGTGCTTTAAGGTTATATCATAGAGTTCATCACACAAGTGGCCATTGAGTGCTACCAAAACTTGACTCGCTCCGAAAACTACAAAATGGAGTTAGTGCCTCGCAAGAGTACGGGGGTCGCAATGAAGTATAAACCGGTAATCCGGTTTCGTTCTCTCCCAAGGGACCTAGCCAAATATATGCTCTAGCACTCAACTCACACTAATCTAACCTAGGATTGAATTGCAATTATGTGGGGAATTGAATCTAAAATAAAATGACCGAAAATCTTTTGGTTTTTGATGGAGGTTTTGGATTACTAAACTAGTGCAATAGAAATTAAAGTAATTAACTAGGCAATTAAAGTAAAGCAAATTGAAATTAAATTTAAAGCAATTAAAATGGAAAGTTTGGATATGATTGATTCAATCTACCTATTCACAACAAGGATTTCAATAGAGGATTTTTATAACTCAAATCAAGAATCACACCGTAGAATCTTGATTTGGAATATTTTGACCATAAAAACCTTGGTTTCATATTTAGTTGAGTGTATAAATTGCAACAATTAATAGAACCATAGAAACAAACCTAGAAATGTGCAAGATTTATACCAATTGTTGAATTGTGCATAAATATTACCAAATGATTTATGAATCTAGGTTTTCAAATAAATCCAACACTCAACCGAATAGAACAATCGAAATCTAGGAATAAAACTTTGAGGTTCATGAATCCCCATTGAAATACTTGAAGATCCTTGGTGGATCTTCACAATCACACCCAAGATAAATCTAACTACTTGAATTCTGCATAAAAGCATGTAGAAATGTAAAGAAAGCATAAAGAGACTTAAATCTAAATTTTACTTGAATAATAAGGTTGTTTGGTTATAAAGAAAATGAAGGAAAGTGCAAGAAAGTGAAAGAAAGTGAAAGAAAGTACAATACAATGAAAGGAAATGACAAGTTCTACTCCTATATTACCATTACAAAGTTAAATTTAAGCTAAAAATGAAGCAAAATGGAAAAACTAACCTTTTGGGAGCTTCTGCCGCCGCCCCCTTATCTCCAACTAACCCTAACTACACAAAAAACCTCCAAAAAACCCTAAAAACGCCACTTCGGACGCAAAAAATACAATCTAGATGAACAGTAATCGTCTGAATACCTTTCGGACGGTGCGTCTAACGGTTGTCTAAAGTGCATCCGAACGCACCGTTCGGACGAGTGAACAGTAACCGTCCGATGAACAATGACCGTCCAATGAACAGTGACCGTTCGAACGGGTATTATTCATAATTATTTCAACCTAGAAACTTTGAAGCTTTAGTTGACCACCTTAGAGGCCTATTCAGCTGATGTACATTAGAGGCAAAATTGTAGAGCTTGAAGTTTTCTTTCCAATGACGTAAAAATCAGCTCAATAAAACATCGGGGTAAAAAGATATGGCTAGAATATCGAGACAGGTCTGAATTTTCATGAACAAATTATTCGCCTTGAACCCGCTTTGATTATTCTTGCTTTCTTTTTGCCTTTATTAGCTTATATAACCTACAAAACACATAGAAAACATACTCAAACAAATATCTAACTAAAATAAGATAATTAATTACAATATAAGTCTAACAAAGTATAAATTAAGAGCTTATGATTAGACTTTTAGGGTGTAATCACCCAGGGCCTTGTTGCTTTTACAAGAGCAAATTGCTTCAAAAATCTCATTTTCCTTAAATGGCACCTCCAATGCATTCTTACTCCCTTCATTCAAAGTCTTTCTCAAAACCCCTCCGAACTCAGGTCTGCAAAACCTTGATTCCTTAAAAGCATTTTCAAAGTACTTGAAAATTTCCTCTTTGATCAAAGAAGGTTCCACCACTACCGAGCCATCTTTGATTACTTTTCCAATATGATTCCTTCTTTGCCTCACTCTCACCATTGTATGAAAAAATCTGTTATTGCCATCACCTTTTTTTAACCATGTCATTTTGGATCTTTGTCTCAAATCGGATTCTTGACCCAAATAGCACAATGCCAATTTACTTTTTAGGTCCCTTCTTATCTATATCAATGAATGTTGATGACCTTGAGGTTGAATTTCCATTTGAACATCAATCCTTTGCAACTCAGAATCCAATTCTTGAATTTTACATCTCCAATCTATTAAGCCTTCACTTTTCCATTCCTTAATTCTTGCTTTGACCTCTTGCAATTTTTTAAATAGAACATAGCTTCCCCACCCTTGAACCTTTGACATCTTCCACTGTTTTTTGATCAAAGCTGGGAAATTCTCTATATTGAGCCATGAGTCAAAATTTTTAAAGGTTTGGGGCCCCAATCCCTCTCCTTATCTGATAACATCACTGCGCAATGGTCAGAGAAAACCCTTTGCAAACCCTATTGAACACATTTGAATTTTGCATGCCACTTAGAACAACATAAAAAACGATCTAGTCTACTCCAAACTTCCTTTTCTTGCATGTTAGACCAGGTGAATCTCCTACCTATCAGTGTTGTGTTTACTAAACCCATGCAACTGACAAACTCTCTAAAACCCTTCATTCCTGGTGACTATCTGATGCATGAGGATCTTTCTCCTATGTTCAGAATCTCATTGAAATCCCCCCCCCCCCAAACAAAAAGGAGCATTAAACAAAGACTTTAGTGACTTCAATTTGCTCCATACCTCTCTCTTGTTCTCTTCAGATTTGGGTCCATAAACATTCACGAAAGCACATTGAAAATCTCCTTTGAGCTTTCTTAATAGAAAGATGAAATTTTTGTTTGTGACCTTGTGTATCAACGAAAAGAAATTACTGCTCCATATAGTCAGCAGCCCACCGGAAGCCCTTACTGAATTCACCTCAACCCATTCCATATTATATGAACCCCATAGAGATTTAACCTTCCAATTTGGACAAACTTCCCATTTAGATTCTTGGATCATGATAAAATCAAGATCCCTAGTTGCCACCATTTTTCTAATCATACTTTTCTTTTTTCTTCCCCCCAGACCTCTTACATTCCAAGATAGCACTTTCATTGAGACAATAATTCAAACACCTTCAACTCTTGACCCCATATCCGATTACTTATCAGATGGCCTCCCCGTGTTACTTCTGTTCTCCTTTTCAATATCCTTCCATTCTAAGTCCTTGATGACCTTTCTATAACTGCCCTCTGAATCTTTGAAATTAAAGCCGAGAATTTTTCCCAGTGCTATAGTTTCATCAACTTCCACCTGACATTGGTCTTCCAGTTGTCTAACTAAAATGGAATTTCTATTTATGATATTCTAAGATGGGAGAGAAGATACATCAGAACTGGCAACCTCAGCTTCCTTTCTGTCCACTACCTCGAAAACCTTCCTTGCTCTGCCTTTAACAACATTCTTGTACCCTTTCTATGAAAGATAGTCACCAGCTTTGACTTCCTTGAGACTGCCTTTTCCTGTTTCTTCATTGATCTTTGATCATTTGCCAACAAAACTTTATCATTAACATTTTCGGAAGCACCTTTTCCTTTAGGCTCAAGTTGGGCTGATATCAGTACCTGAACTTGGGCCATTACATCTCTAATAGCACTTGGCCCATCTGATCCCAGAATCTTTAAACCCCCAGATGAGTTTTGAAGCCCATCATTCAAAGATGAATGGAAATCTTTCCCTACCACATCTATCTCCCCATTATTCAAAAAAGCATCATTAACAGCCTCCTTTTCGGTACTCGAGGGGATTTCCTCTACTATTGCATCCTTCAAGGCACATTTCTGGTTCCCAAGACTCTCATGCTTCTTCTGTGTCATTGATTTACTCCTACGTTCCTGAGCTTCCCTAGCCCCCTTGCCAACCACCTCAGCTTCCACAGATTCGTCCACCTGGCTTATAAAGTCCAACTCCTCCACCTCATCGTCTTCCATTCGTGACTGTAACTGATTCTGATTGATCCTTCCTTGAGCTTGATAATTGGTATGTGAGACTTGTGACGATGATTGATACATAGCTTCTAGAGACAAACCTTCCCTCATGGACCCCTCCTCCATTGCCATATTGCCTGGAACCCTTTTTTTCATCCCCCTTTCTGAGGTTTCCCATGGGTTTATCTCTTCCATAACATTGATCTGATACAACCATTTCCACACAATCAAAGTACTATGGCCTTGAATTCTATTTCTTGCTTTAGTATTAATTAGTATCTTTCCAAACTCCAGTGATTCCCTGGATAAGGTTTTGGAGTCAACCTAGCTAACGCTTCCCCATTGACTAGCAATTTTCCTAAATGTGTTTTCATTCCATGCATTGAGAGGAACCCCCCATACCGATAACCAACACTTCCTTTCCAAATTAAATTCCTTAAAAGTCCAGTTATACACCGATGAAAACCATTGATTGAGCCAAGATCTTCGTCCTTCAATAAAAGCATTCTTATCCCCTTCATCCTCAAAATGTAAAAGTACCTTCCGCCCTCCTAGAGGTTTTACTCTGATACAACCCACACCATCAGCTCTCATTTCCTCTTCAATTGCATAAATAATGTTTAGATTCCTAACAATTGCGATAGCACAATTTTGAAGTCATTCATCCTCGAACTCATCTACTACCACAGTTTCTGTCTCCATAGTGGTCTCCAGAGGGTTGATATTTGCTGTCGATTTGCCTTTCACTACCTCTTTATAAGTTTTGTGGTCCCTTAACTTCATTGAAACTCCATTGCTGTTTAGATGAGACTCGCCTCTATTGAAACTCATTTTAATATCACCTCCATTTCTGGGTTTATTAATCTGTCCCATTGGGCCATTTTTTTTCCCCTGTTTCTGTTTGTCGACCCATACAGAGCCAAACTCACCTTCAACTGATAATGGAGAAGCCAAACCCCATTGTAAAAGTCAATCGCTTTCCTAGCCTCTTTCATACTGTGGAATCGGACAAAACCAAATCTAGTGTTGTTCCTCCTAATTTTTCTTGGAACAAAACAGTTAGATACCTCCCCACATTTGATGACGATCTTCCGAAGCCATTCGTTAGACATGTTATGCGAAAAGTTATCCACAAATAAAGTAACTTCGATATCTTTTTCCTCCTCTAAACCGTTCGGATGACATATGTCCCCAAGTAAAGTGGCAGGTAATGCTTTAGCAGCTATGAGAACACACGACCACTTCAGTTAAGAAGAGAATGATCGATGATGGCAGAAGATTACTTGGTGGAACGCAAGGAGCCTTCGTACACCCAAAGAAACTTTGAAAGACACAAGGCTCCTTCCTTCACCCAGGATCAATAAGAAATTTGAAGAAAACGAACTAGAAGAAGCGAGACGTTAATCCGATCAACCTTTGATCAGCTCCGATCTACCTTCGTTCAACTCTGATGGAGGCGGCCCGAGCAGGAAATATCGATGCCTTGGTTGGGTACACCAAATTTGGTTGGGTACACCAATCAACCTACACAATTTGATGGAGGCGGCCCCATAAAAATACAATCCGATGCAGGGGCAGAATCAAGATTTTATTTTGAAGGGTGCCAATTTGTAACAAAAGTTTTTGCCTATTGATAAAATTATTATACAAATATTATATTTTAAGTTTTTTGGTTGATATTTTAAAATTCAAGTTGGAGATATATATTCGAATGTCAAGACTAAATTTCTATATTAAAAAAAATAAAATTAGCTTCCATTTTATTTTAACAAAATATAACTAAAGTTAGACAAAAAAAAAATTATAATCACTCAAAATGTGTTAAAAAAAACACATTAAATAAGGTTGAAGCCTTTACAACCGACTTATACAAAAGTCTTAATTCTATAAAACTCACTGCGTATTTAATTACATGCATATACAAGTTGTCCAAATGATAAAAAAAACACGTGTTAATTATTTATTAGTATATCAGTCATTTATTAAAATGAAACTCGAGGTGCTTTCAAATAGTCAACTATTGATTTAGAAACTCATCGAATATTGATTTTATTGGGTTAAGATGCATAGGAAAAAAATAAATAGGACCCGTAGTCCACTATACCAAAATTTTTATATTTTGTTGAATTAGAGTTTTAGGTTATAAATTATGGGGAATGCCATTAGAATAAATTTTTTTAAAAATATCACATATTTACATTATATATAAGAATATTGTACAACAGTTGGGGGTGCCGTGACACCCCAAACCTATGTGTAGTCCTGCCTTGTCAGGCGCGAACATCTTGTACCGTATAGATGGTATTTTTATTCCTTTAGTCAATACTCCTTTGCACGCCCGTTTTGGCTTTGGAAATCATTGATCTTGACGCCATGGTTTGGTAGGTTACGTAGAAAGTTGACCCCAGATGGGCTAAGTCCTTTGCACCTGGCTTTGCACAAAAAAAAAAAAAAAAAAGACTTAAAGCCTTCGAAGTCATGTTGCAGTGGCTTTCAAAGACCCTGTTGAGTACGCAGCAGAAGTCTAAATAAAAATAAAAATTTATACATTTATAATACACTAATGTTATAATAACAATACAACAATATAATGCATTATAAGTGCTCGCAACACAACTCACACTAATTTCTCGGTGTGTCTAGCACACTTCAGACACGTCCAGCATCTCACTTACCATGTGTGTATTTTTTCACACACCATCGCATTGTGTGTACCACACACACCCACACTTGATGCCCATCACCAACTCACCACTCATAGGGTGTGATCTATCTTCACACACATAACAACACTTACTTGTGCTAGCACACACTCACTTACAAGTTACCTTGGTGGTGGTGGCTTCTCCCTCATTTGTCACCCACACATACAAGCAACTTTGGTGTGGTGGCTCATCTCCATTTGCCACCCACACTTCACAAATGAACCCATGTCTCATATGTATACTTGAGCTTAGAACATTCTAGAATGACACCATTCTAGATACGATAGTGGGGGACTTCAAGTGATGGAATATTTTAGAGAAAGAGAAAGTTAGACAAACGTGTAGAAGATTCTAGAAGAGTCAATGATGACTTTTAACACTCTTCCTCAGCATTGACTCTCCTCTTGAACTACAACTTGTTCCTTTAACAATCTTCTTGGTAGGCTAACACATCTCAGGGGCTTTAACATCTCTTTCCCAGATAGTAGATGTAAAAGCCATGTCCTTTTATGGAGTACTTCAACATTTTCTTATAGAAGGTGATGCAGTGTCACTGCTACTCCCACAGTACTCTTGTGAATATAACTCCATAAATGTTCTCCTAGCATTTTCTACAGATGAAGATACTGTATTGCTGCTGCCAATCCTGCAGATGTTGCCCTTCTGTAGCACCTCAAGAAACAATCCTATCAACTCATGACGCTTATCTCTAACAACATTTTCAAAGTCTCTACCAACAAACTATCTAGTGCTCCGTTGGCTCTATTACATCTCTCAGGACCATTACCCAATGCTCTAATACCACTTGTTGAGTACACAATGGAACTTGTTGAGTACGTAACGGAAGTCTAAATAACAACTAAAATTTATACACTTGTGTGGGGAAGATACACTGTGTGTGTCTTCCCCACACACCATCGCACAATATATACCACATACACCCACACTTGGTGACTAACACTAACTCACCACTCATAGGGTGTGGTCTATCTTCACACACATAACAACACTCACTTATGTTAGCACACACTCACTTACAAGCAGCCTTGATGGTGGTGGCTTCTCACTCATTTTCCATCCACACACACAAGCAACCTTGGTGTGGTGGCTCATCTCAATTTGCCACCCACACTTCACAAATGAACCCATGTCTCATATATATACTTGAGTTTAGAACATTCTAGAATGAGACCATTCTAGATACAATATTGAGGAACTTGAAATGATGGAATATTTTAAAGAAAGGGAAAGTTAGAAAAACATGTAGAAGACTCTAGAAAAGTCAATGATGACTCTCAACACTTCCCCTCAGCATTAACTTTCTTCTTGAACTGCAACCTGTTTCTTCGATAATCTCTTTCAGTGGGGTGACACGTTTCAAGTGCTTCAACATCTCTTTCCTAGACAGTAGGCGTAAAATGTTGCCCTATCCTTTTATAGAGTATTTCAACATTTTCTTATGGGAGGTGATGTAGTGTCGTTGCTGCTCTCACAGTACTCTTGTGAATATAATTCCATAAATGTTCTTCTAGCATTTTCTATAGATGGCGATATAGTGTTGTTGCTGTCAATCCTACAAATCTTGCGCTTCCATTACACCTCGAGAAACTATCCTGTCAATTCCTAACACTTAGCTCTAACAAAATTTTCAAAGTCTCTATCAACAAACCATCTAGCGCTCTACTAGCTCTATTACATCTCCCAAGACCTTCACCCAATGCTCTAATACCACTTGTTGAGTACTCAGTGGAAGCCTAAATAAAAACTAAAATTTATACACTTATAATACACCAATGTTACAATAACAATACAACAATACAATGCATTACAAGTGCTTGCAACACAACTCACACCAACTCCTCAGTGTGTCTTGCACACTTAAGAGATTCCTAACATCTCACTTACACTATGTGTGTCTTTCCCACACACCATCGCACGGTGTGTACCACACACACTTACACTTGGTGCCGAGCACCAACTCACCACTCATAGAGTGTGGCCTATCTTCACACACATAACAACACTCACTTGTACTAGCACACACTCACTTACAAGCTACCTTGGTGGTGGTGGCTTCTCACTCATTTGCTACCCACACACACAAGCAACCTTGGTGTGGTGGCTCATCCCAATTTGCCACCCACACTTCACAAATGAACCCATTTCTCATATATATACTTTAGCTTAGAACATTTTAGAATGAGACCATTCTAGATAGGATAGTGAGGACTTCAAGTGATGGAATATTCTAGAGAAAGGAAAAGTCAAACAAACATGTAGAAGATTCTAGAAAAGTCAATGATAACTTTCAACAGACCCGCAACGAACCGGTGCTAAAGTCAACCGATAAGGAAGGGTTTACAATGTCCACTAAGCAACCCTGGGCATCTTTTATCTATCCTTTTAGTTTTTCTATATAATAGTAGATAATGTAGATTGCCCTATTTAGAGTTCTATGCATGGTAGCTATGGGCAGAACGTGGAAACTCCTCCTTTTGTTTTTCTTACCTTTTTGGGGTTGGTTGGATTGATGGGTGGTCTTAGGCCTATCTCAACCAAGAAACTTAGCTTAAGGAGTGAGGCTTTCTCTTATACTTATAAATTGACTACCATCTCTTTCTACAACTGACGTGGGAAACCCCAACAATCTCCCTGTCACATGTAGGCCTTGAGTCGGAGGCAGAGACAACACGTATCTCCAGTGAACTATTGGGCCAAAATTATTGGTGAACCTGTACTCTGATACCAGTGATGGGTGGTTTTGGGCCTATCTCAACTCCAAAGGCTATCTCAAGGAGTAAAACTTTCCCTAACACTTATAAATTGACCATCAGCCCCATCCACAACCGATGTGAGAAACCCCTAACAAGGGTTACCAAGTAGGCAAGAAAGAGAGTTGGGATTTCGCTGCGCAATAGAAACTAATGATGAAATTAAAAGATACAGATTTCCTCCAACTCATGTATTGCCTTGTACGCGTATATATGGCAACACACCAGTTGTCAAATACTCATATTTTTTATTTTTTATTTGAGTATCTTTTGCAGATTGAGTAGTTCCCTAATTAGTACCAAGAATCTAGAGAACATAAAAGGAGATAAACAATACAAGTTTAATATATGGCAGCTTGGTGTGCTGCCATGTACACGGGACAGTAGGAATTCTTATAACCTGAAGGAAATCGTTGTCCAAAATTAAATTCAACAAGAAGAATAATCCGTAAGATGACTCTTGAATGTTCTTCATAAAGCCAGCCATGGGCCTTAGACCTAATCAAAAAACACTTGACAGAAGGGATCGAATTGTAATATGCAAATTTTCAAAGAAAATAAGAACTTCGGTAGTTCAAATCTCCTAAGTATACTTATCTTGCAGTGTTTTTTTTTTTTTTTTTTTTTTTTGTATATGTGCATGATTGGTTCATATCGTCATTTCTCAGACGTAATTTTACAAGAAAGAAAATAAATATTTGGGGCAGGAGCCAGATATTACAACAAACTATTACAACAATTTGTAACTACACATATGATGATCCACATCACTCCTGAAAATGAGTGTCATCGACAGAGAATACTCTACATATATTTAACTAATTTCATTTCTATCTTCAGGCTTCACAACCTTCGATATGGAACAAACGTTGGCTTTCATTCTTCACATTTCTTCGCATTGTGTCTTTTTAAGTTACTCATTCATCATCAAAATTAGTATTAACTAATGGCAAATGCTAACATGTGCTTTTAAGACATAGTTAATTATGCATAAATAGAGTTTCAAATTATAAAAATATGGGGCCCTTCACTTTGTGCAACCATTTTCAAAAACTTCATGTTTAGTTTTCATTTTTTATAGTATTTAGAGAAGGAAATAACTATGAATTTTCTACGAACCATAACTGAAGTTTTCGAAAATGTATTTTAGGAAGTCTTGAAAACCAATCACTTCCCTGAAATTTTCTGAATATAAATTTTGGACATAAACCACCAAGTGTGGTTTTTGCATAGGCTTTTAAAAGTAATCATTAATGCAAAATTGCCAGGAGAATTGAATTTGAGTAGTTTTATCAATTTAATTGATGGCAACCAAGTTCAAGAAAGGGTGTTTTAGCAAGAAAGCTTAATAGTGCAACAAGGATTTTGATGCAAGGTATAGAACAATTGTTGATATTGGCTTATAGTTCAAGAGATGAGAGTGCACCTTTGTATGGCTGTTTATCATAGCTTATTGATTTATGCAATTTTTTTTTTTTTTTTGGAGAAATGCTTTACATAAACTATTTTTTCACATACTTTCTTATTCATTAGACACAAGTAAATGTGTCCCATATACATTTTTTAATATAAGTCCCACATATATTATGTTTGGTGAGTAAAAAAGTAAATAAAAAAACGTGTTTATGTATGGTATTATTCATTTTTTTCTTTTTGCTTGTGCAGACTGTGTGGGCTTGTTAGTTGAAAAAGCTCGCAGGATAAAAAATTATGAAAATAATTTGGAGGCTTGACGGCCCTTGACATTGCCTCGGGGCTTGGTGATGATGATGTGGCCAGCACGAAGGTTCGGAATATTTTGCTAAGGCGCAAACGCTTTAAAAGCTTCGTCACTTCGCAGTAACGATGAACTAATTTCACTGATTTTTCGATTGATGAATTGTTATACTCTGGTTTATTCTGAACTGCCTAAGGAATATGTCGACAGAGATGAGCAACATGTTACTAGTTAGTGTTTGTGGACTCGTAAATCTTTGGTTTACATAAAAATGTTAAATATGTCTTGTGTTGCTACATCCAAAATGATTGGGATCTAGCGGGGAAGTTTCCTTCACAAGCCTACCCCTGTACCTAATGGAAAAACAACTGTTATCTTATTCTTATCATTTCTAAAGGAAAAAAAAAAAAAAAAACAAAGAAATGAGTTTCTAGAAAGTCATTCCACCAGTTGAACCTATATGGATGGTGAAGCAACTTCAGAGAACGAGTCTTTAGCATTTTGCTTTGCGTTTCGTTTATTTTCAAACTAGAAAAGTTATTATTTTGGCTCATAATTTTAATAATATAACTGACACATTATTTTGATGTAATTTTTTATATAAAAATTATGGAAGAATATCAGTACTCATAAGAAGAGATCACTTTCATTCCTCTAGCTGTTATAAAGTATAGTTATCTAATCAATTACTTTAATAAATTCAATAGATATTTAATTAATTGGTCATGTGACGTAACATTTTAAAAATATAAAAGCATTAAAACCACGAGCTATTGCGTTGAATCGTGAAAGTCCAAAATAAAAACCCTAAAATTTTGCCTCCTTTTTATTCAGAGTGTTGAATTGGACGGTTTTATGAGCAATTTAAGCTAATTATTTCTAGTTCAATCGCGGTTTTTGGTGAGTTTAATTAGGTTTTGATCAAAATGGGTTTAAAGAGTTGATTCAACCATTTTTTAAACCGATTGATTTAACTGGTTGAACCGGCAAAGTCCAGTTCGATTTTTAAAGCATTGATTGCAGTGGCTTCCGAAGACTTGTTTAGCCTTTTGGTTTTTCCATATAATATTAGATAATGTAGATAGCCCTGGTTAGAGTTTTATGCATGGTAGCTATGGGCAGGAAGTAGAAACTCCTCCTTTCGTTTTTCTTACCTTTTTGGGGTTGGTCGGGTTACCAGGTAGTCAAGAAAGAGAGTTGGGATTTCGCTGCGCAGTAGAAACTATGATGAAATTAAAGGACACAGATTTCTCCAGTCCAGGGTATTGCCTTGTGCACGTGTATATATGACAGCACACTATCTGTCAAATACTCATATTTTTTTTTTTATTTGAGTATCTTTTGCAAATAAAGTAGTACAAAAATCTAGAGAAAATTAAAGTAGACAAACAACATAAATTTAATACGTAACAATTTTGTGTGCTGTAACATACACAGAACAGTATAAATTCCTCTAACTTGCAAGATGACTCTGAATGTTACAAATTTCTCTAAATTTAATCCGTAAGATGACTCTGAATGTTCTTCCTAAAGCCGGCCATGGGCCTTAGACCTAATCAAAAAACACTTGACAGAAGGGATCGAATTGTAATATGCAAATCTCCCAAGAAAATAAGAACTTCGGTAGTGCAAAACTTCAAATCTCATAACCATACTTGTTTTGTAGCGTTTTTTTATTTTTTTTTTTTTGGGTGTACATGTGCATAATTGGTTCATGTCGTCATTAGATGTAATTTTACAATAAAAAAAGAAATATTTGGGGCAGGAACCAAAACAGAAACACTTCCAGATACGAAGTCCAATCCTCCAAAGTAAAATAATACAACAATTTGTATATACACACCTGACGATCCACATCACTCCTAAAAATGAGTGTCTCCACCTAGAATACTCTATATATATCCAACTAATTTCATTTCTATCTTCAGACTTCACAACCTTCGATATGGAACAAACGTTGGCTTTCATTCTTCACATTTCTTCGCACTGTGTCGTTAAGTTGCTCATTCACCATCAAAATTAGTATTAACTAATGAAAAATGCTTACATGTGTCCTTAAGATATAAGTTAAGTATGCATTAATAGAGTGGTACAATGTTAGATATTATAAAAAGATGTGAGCCCCATACTTTGTGCAACCACGATTTCATGTTCGGTTTTCATTTTTTATAGTATTTAGGGAAGGAAATAAATATGAATTTTTTGAAAACACTAGCTTTCTGGTCATTTTGCCTTCGAATCATAACTGAAGTTTTTGAAAATGTATTTCAGGGAGTCTTGAAAACCGGTCACTTTCCTGAAATTTTCTGAATATAGATTTTGGACGTTAACCACCAAGTGTGGTTTTTGCATAGGCTTTTTAAAAGTTATCATTAGGGCTAAATTGCCAGGAGAATTGTTTTTGAGTAGTTTTATCAATTTAATTGATGGCAACTAAGTTCAAAAAAGTGTGTTTTAGCAAGGAAAACTTGTAGTGCAACAAGGATTTTGATGCAAGGTATCGAAAAAATGTTGATGTTGGCTAGTTCATGACGTAAGAGTGCACCTTACCATTTTCTAGGGCTGTTTATCTTAGCTTATTGATTTATGCAAAAAAAAATTTTTTTGCTTATGCAGATTTTGACCTTATTAGCTGAAAAAGCTAGCAGGATAAAAAAAAAAAAAAGAAAAAAGAACTTGGATGGCTTGATGGCCCTTGACATTGCCTCGGGCCTTGGTGATGACGAGGCCAGCACGAAGGTTCGGAATATTTTGCTCGGCGCAAACGTTTTAAAAGCTTCGTCACTTTGCAGTAATGGTGTACTAATTTCACTGATTTTTCGATTGATGAAGTTATACTCCGATTCATTCTTAACTGCCGAAGGAATTTGTGGACAGAGATCAGCAACATGTTACTAGTTAGTGTTTGTGGACTCGTAAGTCTATGGTTTATATTAAAAAGAAAATATGTCTTGGGTTGCTACATCCAAAATGATTGGGATGTAGCAGGGAAGTTTCCTTGACAAACCTACCCCTGTAGGAAAAAAAAAAAAAAAAACTGTTATCTAATTCTTATCATTTCTAAAGGAAATAAAAAAAACAAGTCATTCCATCGCTTGAACCTATATGGATGGTGAAACAACCTCAGAGAATGAGTCTTTTGCCTTTCGCTTTGTGTTTCGTTTATTTTAAAACTAGAACAGTTATCAATTTGCCCATAATTTCAATAATACAATTCACAATAATTAATAATATAACTAAAAAGAGTCATGACAATCACTTTATTTAATCTAAAAAGTAAGTAGATATATACATATGGTATTTTATTTAATTATAATATTTTTTTTTTTTAGATATTAAATTTAGAAAAAGTCCTAATCTTATATTGTATATATGTATTTTATCTATCTTACATAACTAATCTTATCTTATACATATATATATATATATATATTACAAAATTGATATAGTGTATTGAATAAAGAATAAATTTAATAGTTATCTAATGATTAATTGTCCCTGTGACATGGTATTTTAAAAATATCAAAACGTTTAGAGCGTCGCGTAAATGAAAGACAAAATATAAGGGCAAACACAATTTATATATATATATATATATGATTTTTCCAATTATTTGGTTTTGGTGGATATTTTTCTCTGGGTCTCATCGGTGAGAATGAGATGAATATGTGATCTTTATTTTTTCTTCATAAGCAATGAAGTGAGATGAATCAGTGATGTTTGTAATTTATTTATTTTGATAAACAATGTAGTGAGATGAATCGGTGATGCTTAATTACATATTTTTTCAGAAAGGAAATGATTTTCTTGTTTAATAGAATCACTTTGGAGTGGTTCCCTTTTGCTGGAATCTTGGTGATTGAATCATTAGGAGTGAAAATGTTCTCAGTTTTTTTCACAAAAGCATGACCAATAAATTTGATATTTTGGGTTCTAAATTGCATAATCATAACTATAATTTCTATTAGTTATTTTTTATATAGATTTTGAAATATAGTTATGATGTAATTATGGCATCACGGTTTAATTTGATTGAATCGACGATTGAACCAATAACTTATGATCCGATTCCTTTTCCAGTTTGCTTAATGATCTGAGTTTTAAGACATTGGGGTTATAAAGTATTTCTAGCTAGCTAGCTGTTCAAAATGGGCGCTTAAGAATGGATAGCAGATTGATGGAGGCAGCCTGAGCCCGGCTGCAAAGTTTAGTCATCTCCTGGTGCACTTCTCACTGTTCTTCGTGGTGGCAAGCTACGGATTTTCTTTATATATGCTTTTGCGTTTGGATTTGATTGATTGGTTTGATGGCTGTATCGTATGTATTTTTTTTCTTTTTTGATACATCGGAAATAGGCCGTATGTATATGCTTATTGGGCTTATTATGCCTCCTCTGTACCAAGAAAAAAAAAATGCAATACATGCAGAACTTCAAATTTTCACGCAATTTAAACTTCTCAATTCCATAGTACTCCGTTCGACATATGCTTTTGACTAATGAATTATGCAAAAATTTCATCAATTTGTGTTACGTAATTTGATCATTAGCTGTATGGTGGTTCTCATAATTACTACAACATTTCAGATTGCTGGTTGTGTTCGTGAAACACATGAAGGGAGCAGAAGTACTTTAAAGGGGGCATGCTATATATAACACTTGAAATAAATAAATTGAAGATGGTTGAGTTGACCGACAAGCTGATGCCTGGTAAAGAAACAACGCTTCAAATTGCGGGCTGTGTGATTAAGAAACATGAATGGAGCATGCAGTATGCATCTAAGTACTTCAAATAAATTAAAAATAATACTATATATAATTTTTTTTCTCAATTTTTTTTCTCATTTCATTCTAGGCACAATACATAGCGTGTAGAACTTACATTAATAAATTGGATAATGTTATACATGAAAAAAATTCATACAGAATTTATCACTAGAATGATGTGGTTAAATAAGAGTCATTTACTTAAAAACATAACACTTATCTATTCTAATATATAAAGAGAGAACCCTTATTAGTATTTTTAAAACTGAGTTATCAACAGTTATTTATAAATGTCAAACTTTATCTATTTTATTCAATTACCGATATTGAAAAAATTATTTCTAATAATTTAATAGATTATGATGACAGTCAATTTTGATGATTTAATCTACGCAACTACCATCTTCGATAATAATTGTAGATTACAAACGCATCGCATGTGTCCATTCTCTAATCATTTATAAAGATGCTAGTGTCACATCATTCTAATATAATTTTTTTAAAAAAATATATTTTTTTAATAAATTTATATTAAGATTCATTCACTTATATTTATGAGTAAAAAAAAAAAATTAAAAAATGAGATTACATATCACGACATGCTAAAAACTTAACTTCATTGATGGAGCGATGTGTACCAATCATGCGTACACTTTACAAATTACTTTATTACTTTACTTTAGAGGATATGGACTCTCCATTTGGGAGTGTTTGTGTTTTGGTTCCATACTTCATGAATTCAAGTTCAAATTTCATTTTGTTGTTGTATAGACAAGGAATGAAATACAAAATTTTTTGAAATACTAGTTCATTTTGCCTTTAAACCATAACTCTAGGGAACGACAAACCAAATTCTACAAACAGCAGTCACAGCAGCACCAACAATCCTTTTGAGAGAGTTATACTGAAAACCCTTGGAGGAAAACTTGGGAGAGTGTTCTTTGGGTTTTACTGGGTAAACACCAATGTGATTTTCATTGTCCTCCAGCTGAGGCGTTTTAGTTTCCTGTCGCACTTCTCGCTGGTCTTTCTGGTGGAATGCTACGGGTTCTCCTTGTTCCTTCTTTCACGGTCGCCTTGGATTCTTGTCTATCTGAAATGTTTGCATCGTTCGCTCTTTCTTATGTGGCCTTTTGCTTCAAGGTTTTGTTTTTGGTTATGGAGATGCTCATGAGGAAGCAGCCCAGTTCTAGACCTAGGCGAGCAAGGCACTTGTTGTAGGCTCACAATTTTCAGAGCCTCTCAATTTTTTAAAATTTTATGTTAGGGTATAAATTTTATATAATTATTTCATTTTTTTTCTACAAAAGGCCCATTTTGGATTATAAAAAAAAAATTTTAAATCAACTATACTAATAAATTTAAGGAGGAAAAACACTACTTTAATCAACAAAACAAATTGAAGGCCTCATATATATTTCAAATCTTAGATGATATAATTAAAGTTCTAGATAAATTCTAAAAATTTTTTCTCAAAAAAAAAGTCCTAATCTATAAAAAAATAATCTTAAAATCAAATACACTAATTAACTTATCTAGACCAACAAAACGTTCAACCAAAGAAAAGGAATTGTACACAAAGGTTTGTAAAACTTATAGGTAATAATTAAAGTCGTATACAGTTTTCACATTTTTTTATTAAAAAAATACCAAAAAATTCTATTACAAGAAAGTCTAAATTTAGTACACTAGTAAATTTTATAAAAAAAGTCACTGATTTAATTAAAAAATTATTATTAACTAAAATACTAAAAATTTTCATTTAAAATTACATGCCTCAAAGTCTCAAATTGTCATCAGACGCCCTGGGACGAAGAGTTGTGTCGATATGGCTGCAAATTCAACCAAGACCTACAATGGATTTGATATCTCAGGTTTTTTTAGGTAGGTGCCTATACAAATCTAGTTGGAGAAATTTGATGCAGACGCCAGATTGGTGCAAGAAAACAATGCATTTAATGCACGTCGGTTGTCCAAGAAAAAATGTAAGGCTATTGCTACTCTTTGAAAAAGCCAGAAGACAACGTGATAAGAAACAGAAGGAGCAAGAAGACAACATGATTAGAAACAAAAGGGACAGAGAGTTAAACACGTGGATCCCTTAAAATAGTTCATTGAATAGTTAATAATTTGGTTAACTATTTAGCCCTTGCGTCAACATCTTTCTTACACATTAAGTCATGGATGTAATTCTTATACATTGAGAGGATTTCCTGTAGAGAGCAAGGGAACAAGAAAACAAAGTGGGTGTTTGGCTGAGCTTGTGAAACGCACTTTTAGAATTAAAAGTCCTTTTAAAATGGTTGTGTATATTTGGTGAACAAAAAGACATGGGCTTTCGGTGGAAGTTGGCTTTTTTAAAGAAGTGTTTAGGCGTAACTTATTTATTAATTTATGACTTTTTTAAAAATGTATTTAGGTGAGTAATTTAAAAAAATAATTTATGTCTAATTACAGTTTTTTTTAATAAATTATTTTTAAAAATAACTTATAATTTATGACTTATAACTTATAAACAGAACATGCAAACACCTCATAAAAGTCCATTTCAAGGAGGCCAAGATCGGTCGCAAATGGCTTCTCGTGAAGCCAGATGCTCATGTAAGCGACAAATACACATACAAACAGATTAGATGAACATAAATATGTGTATATATATATGAATATTTGCACCTCTGTCTATAACACACATATATATAGGCGTGCATTTTTATTACAATTCAAATTTCAAATCAAGGGGTTCTAAGAAACCAATCGGATTAAATTGCGTTTTTAATTATGTTTTTCACCTTATCAATACTTTATTTTACTATCTTGAATGCAAATGTCTATTCTTGTAATTAATAAATTTGGATTGGCTTTGAAAAGATAATTATGATTTTGGATCAATGAATGGATCTTTTTCCTTTTTTTTTTTTTAGGGTGAATTTCAAGCAAAATTTTGTTGTATTTTTTTCGAAAACAAATAACTTTTTATATTTATTATGATTAGTGGGGGCAACAATGTCTACTCGAAAATACACACTAAATTAGGACTTCAAAATTATCATTCACCAAACATATATTTTCTACGCAAAGTGGAATGTTTTCCTCTTATATAGAGTGTCCTCAGTGCCATGTACAACAGTGGTATATAGTTTGGTTGCCTATCAAGTGTCTCGCAAGCTTGAAGAATGGTGATCTCTCTCTCTCTCTCTCTCTCTCTCTCTCTCTCTCTCTCTCTCTCTCTCTCTCTCTCTCTCTCACACACACACAACACACACACACACACACACACACACTCAAAAAAAGAAAGAATAAATTTAGGGAATGTGAAATTCACCATTTTGACGGGCGTATTTATAACCTTTCCTCCCATCCCATAGGTTATATGGATTATATGTGGTCATGAACAACTCAAGGACCTCAAGTGGCCTTTAAATAGTTTTAACAATTTATTTAATTCTATTGACTAAAGTAGCACATTTCTCTTTTAAAACTTGCACATGAAAATGATAAGAGAGTAGTGAGACTAATAAATTTGAGAATGTGCAAGTGATATGGAACGGTGGACAGGAAAGTATGCTTTGATCTAACACACCAAAAAGATAATTTGAGAAGAAAGAAAATCACACTGAATGTGTTCGAAAATTTTCTGTCTAAAGCCTCATTTCCATTGATTTCATTTTCCGTGGCATAATAGAAGCTAGATATCATGTAGTCTGACTATTCACCTATTTGAGTTAAACTACATTCCCAAATTTCACCAAAAGTGGTCTTAATTTTTTCGGCATCATCAAAAGATGGCATGACAAATAATATCACCACCCCAAAACAATAGTATTTTGTTTTTCCTTAAAAAATGTTCCATAGGACTTCAATAAGCAAAATACCATTGGTCAGCAAAGGTAACTTAAGAACAACATTCTAGAAGCAGAAAATATGACTTCAATGCAATATAAAATTTCACATTGGTATGTGTCATGACCTAAGATTCACATGATACAATATTGTTTGTTTCGAATCTTAACCCGCAAAGCTTTAAAATGAGTTGTACCAAAGAGATACAAATACCTACATATATAGTACTTTCTTTCTCCTTTTCCAGGCATATAGAACTTCCTCTCTCCTTTCTCAGACAATGTGGGATCGCAGCACAAATCCTTGAACTCCGTTCGCTTGGATTTCGCAATTCATCCCCTTATGGGCAATGCGTCCTCGTATTGGGCTGGATCCACACACTTTCGGCTGAGATTAGCTTTCATACCATTCCGTCACGATCCAAGATCCACATAGTATAATATTGTCCGCTTGGAGCATTAGTCTGCATAACTTTAAAACGCGTTATACCAAGGAGATACAAGTGTTTATATATATAGCACTTTCTCTCTCCTTCTCCAAGTTACGTGGGATCGTAGCACAAGTCTGAGAGCCAGCCTGCCAGGAAATCGTTTCTGCCCACGTGCAATTGCTTGGGTCTCACAGTACGTAAAATGTTTGTTCACGTCAAGACATTGTTTCAGATGTGGGTCATCTAAGCTTGAATTAATTCCCAGTTCTACGTAAAATCTGAGTTGGTCTTCTTTTATTCACATAAGTATTGCAGAATCAACGACGGTTTATATTGTGGTTACTAAGAAAGTCATTTGTATTGAGAAAACATGCCTCCACAGATTCGCGTTTTGGATAATAATAGGCAGTCTCTTCTAAAATTTTTGGGAAACATTTTATGTACTTGGGAAATTTGCGTATAACTTTGGGAAACACTCTGAATGATTTTTGGATATTAAAGAGAAACTTCAAAGAAACTATTAAGAAGTTCTTTGCGGAATTAACGACGATTTATATTGTAGTTACTAAGAAAGTCATTTGTATTGAGAAAACACGCCTCCACAGATTCGTGTTTCGATAATAATAGGAAGCTCTTCTAAAAATTTTGGGAAATATTTTATGTACTCAGGAAATTTTGGTATAACTTTGGGAAACAGTCTTGAATGATTTTTGGATATTACGAAGAAACTTTTAAGAAGCTCCGCAGATATTATTTAAGAACTTAAAATCTTCATTTTTTTAAAAATGTATTATAAGTTTCAATTAAGCATTCATTATCCTTTATAAAAATATCCATTTAAAGTATTCATATAGGTTTCTATTAATGGTGTGCTTGGAATCTAGATTTATTGAAAGAAGATTTTTGTTCTATTTTCTCTCACACTTTTTTTTTTCTTTTTTTTTTCTTTTTCAAAATTTTGATTCAAACACAGTGTAAATTTTTTGAAAGTTTTCTTTTTATTTGAAAGACTTTTTTCTAACTTCATCTTTGGTTTCTTTTTCAATTCTTGATCGTTTTTCTCACCCCAACCGACCCCCCCCCCCCCCCCCCCCCCCCCCGAGCCGGTTTTCTCTATAATTTTTACCGCATTTATCTCTTCCTTTCCTTATATCATTTCATGCTTTCGTTTCACATTATGATAGCTATTGATTAGATTAGAGAAGGAAAAAATACACAAGGTCGCTTTCCTTGTTGATCCATAAGTCTGTAGTTGTGATTAAAAAATAAAAACAGTAGGGTCTTTTACTTCTTGTTTTCCTGTTGAACCATAAGTTTTTGCAGCCGATCATAGGATTAGTTATGTGTTGCTTTCTTGTGGACCTTCAAGTCTATGATCTAGAAAAACGAGAAAAGAATTATGTTTTGTATTGTTTCAGAATATAGAATTAATTAGCTATGATTTTGTTATAAAAAAAAAGTTGTGTTTGTGGATTCGTAAGTCTATGGTTCAGATTAAAAAAGAAATTAAACAGGTCTTGTGTTGTTACATCCGAAGTGATCGGGATACAGCAGGGAAGTTTCCTCCCAGGTAGCCATTCACTCGTCTGGATATTATCAATCTTCCCCAGTGGTCCATTGTTCCGATGGTTTATGATATTAAGTCCCTTCTCTCTCAACGAGCCCAGTGGGTGATGGCTTTTGTGCTTAGGAAGGTGAATGGTGTTGCTCACGAGCTATCCTGCTGGGCGTCTAAGAATTCGGAATTCGTTCACAGGGTTTTTCTCTCCTTCAGAGCTTCCTCACTCTGTTTCGCTGGCCATTCTAAATGATGGCTATGATGGAGGGTGGTTCTTGTTGTTTGTCTTGTGTCTTTTTTATTCCAGTTTTTCTGTCTTTTGTCTCTCTGCTATTTGTACTTGACTCAGCCAAGCAATAAAAAAAAAAAAGGAGAAAAGTTTTCTTTACAAGCCTACCGCTGTGCCTTGTGGGAAAAAAAAAAAAAAAAAAAAAAACTTGTATCTTATTCTTGTAATTTCTAAAGGAAAAAAAATAAAGAAAGTAGTTTTCTAGAAAGTCAATATCCCACTAGTTGAACCTTCATGCACGGTGATTTAAAAATCTATGAAGCAACTGAGTCTTCTCCATGTCGCTTTGTGTTTGTTAATTATATATACATACAGAGACCTGACCCATATACTTCACTAGCAATTTCTTGGCACAGCCAAACACGGCTGCTGCCCAGTTGTACTTGTAACAGCAGGTATCACTTTCCTCTCTCAAACTGTTGTAAGGACTGTTTAGAGTAATTTATTTAGTAATTTATGATTTATATTTATGATTTCTTTAAAATATATTTGGATGAATGACTTAAAAAAATAACTTATATTTAATTATATTTTGAAGAAAAATTATTTTTAAAGGTAATTTTTTAAAAGTAGCTCATAACTTATAATTTATGACTTATAACTTATAAATTATGCACCCAAAGTATTTCCAGTTCTCTTAAATCGCAAGTCAATATTGCTGGAGAGGAAGAATGGAGCCGACCTTGAAGGAGGCTGCCCAAGCCGGCGATATCAACGCCTTGTATTCGTCAATAAGGCAGGACCCGAATATTTTGGAACGCATAGATGCGATCCCGTTCGTTGGTACTCCTTTGCACGTAGCCTTGTCTGTCGGACATATCCAGTTTGCCATGGAGATTATCAGGCTGAAGCCCTCATTTGGCAAGAAGCTAAACCCAGATGGGCTAAGCCCGTTGGACCTGGCTTTGCGAAATGGGCACGCTCGGACCGTGAAACGGCTTGTAAAATTCGATAGCCAACTAATCCGTGTCAAAGGAAGGGAGGGGTATACTCCTTTGCATTACGTAGCCGAAACGGATGAGATTGATCTTTTGGCTGAATTTATGTGCGTTTGCCCATAATCCATCGAGGACTTGACAATCCGGGATGAGAGTGCAGTACACGTTGCCGTGAAAAACCTTAGGCTTCGAGCTTTCAATGTTTTGTTTGGTTGGCTTTCCATGAAAGCCCGGAATGGAGTGCTGAACTGGAGAGACGATGAAGGCAACACGGCCCTGCATATTGCGGTGTCCACTGGCCAACCTCAGGTATGCTATACCTCACTCACTTTTTTCACTTATTAGTAGGTAACATGCATGGTTAGGCTAGCTATTGGAGTTTCATTTTATTAATTTAACAATTCCTTGAACTTATTTATTTATTTATTTATTGGTTGGTCACCCGGTAGGGAAATAGAAAAGGAGTGGGTATTTAATCTAGCTAAAAAGCTATATTGATGATGAAAAATGAATTTATAAAAACGATCTTTAAAGAAAAAGTTTGCTAGTGACTTTGAGTGCTTGTTTGATCCAAGGAAAACTGGACAGGGGAATTTGACATATATCTAAGCAAAACGTCATAAACACCCTTTTCTTTATTTACGGTTCCTATGCCAAACCATTTTGTTATTCTTTGTAAGAGAGGAGAGACTTTCAGATAGCACAAAAAAAAAAAGAAAAAAAAGCCGGACCAGGGGTTCGGCCATGATCACTCAACGCTACCCTCTTTGGTTACCTGTTCTTCCTCCTTTATCTTCTCCATTATTTTTCTCTGCCCAATGGCCCACCTCCATGGAAAATAAAAGGCCAACATGTCATCTTCTTTCTCCACTTCCGACCCCACCCACCCAGCACCGACAGCGAGCAACCACCACATCATTATTTTTGTGCGCCATTAGATTTACGATTGGCTGAGATCTAACAGTTAGAATAATCAAAGAACCAATACTTGATGTAATACGCTAGCACACATGGGCTACCTATAGCATTTTGTCTTATCAGATAACAATCAAGGAGATGTCTTTGAAGCTAGCAACCATTACAAGGCAAAGAAATATGATATCCACTCTTGCTGGATGGAAGAGATAACGGAAGTAGAGATAAAAAAAAAAAAAAAAACGAAAATCTTTGATGTGCAGAAATGAGAAAGCAATTGGTCTCTGCTAATATAAAGCGAATACCCAAAGACAATGATCAATTGACCATACGTTTATTACTCAATTCTGGTAAATTTGTTGAAAGAATAACATTTTCCTTTGAAACTTAGTAGTTTACTCACCATTTTAGTTTTTATTCTTTTAAGAATTAAAGCTTTTGAAAACATGAAATTGTATTTCAGATCGTTTTCTAAAAGCGGCTTGCTTCAATGAAAATTTTCCATAAGCAAATTTTGAAAATGCACCACCAAACATGTTCTCCACCTCAATTCTCAAAAACTCTTCGTGGGGTACTTTTCGAACCAACCCCCCCACCAAAAAAACAAAAAACAAATAATAAAAATACTCTTCATAGAATTTCGAAGAGAAGTTCTGCTTCGGAAGTCATGTGCTTAATTATCCAGCAATGACTTTCACATTAAGTGAAAAAACAGGTGAATCGAACTGGAAAAGACGCACAGCTCAATAGTAATTTGCAAGGAGGAGGATTTCAAGCTTTAAAGCACTGAGCTTATCATTATTGTCCTTTGTAAAACGGAAATTATAATCTTCAGCTTCTTAGTGCTAGCTTGTACCCACCCGTACGTTATGAATGCAGGTCGTGAGGAAGTTAATTAATGATAAAGTTAGAACGGATATCAAGAATTTGGAGGGTATGACCGCCTGTGACATGGCCTCTAGACTTCCAATGGATGTCGTTAGGGAAAATTTACGCCGTGCAAGAGCCCCAGAAGCTTCATCACTTGCAAACGATTATAGCCTAGCCGAATTTTTGAGTTCGGGAGATCGGTTTTACAGACTCAGGATGAGCAATGTCCTCAATCTGGGGAAGGATTTGTCAACGGAAGTGCGCAACTGTATTTTTATGGTTGCGGTATTACTTGCAACCGCGACTTACCAAACTGTGCTCGGCCCCCCAGGTGGAGTTTGGCAAGGTCAAGGAGGAGGTAACAACAACAATATTATTCCAGTAGTACCTATTGCTACTGCTAACAGCAGCAGTGCTACTTACGTTAATGCATCGTCCATGAGCACTGCTGCTGCTATTATAATTTATTATTCTCTTCAGCAAGATCAGTCCTCTTCAAATAGTACTACTGCTGCTGCTGCTGGAAAAGTTGTCATGGGCGCAGATGACTTCACCGCTTTTTTTTCCATCAATACACTGATCTTTCTTTTCTCAGTGATGGCAATCCATGGTACCCTCCTCAACATGGCGGGTCTTTATATTTCATTGTTGCGCGCATGTCTAGTATATCTGTTCTTCAACTATTTGGAATCGCTATGTATCATATCACCGTCACCGATGGCTTATTTCACTGTCTGTATGTCGCCGTTGGGTTTGTGTCTCTTGATCTTTTTGAGTAAGTTTATGTCGGATAGGCTAACGAACAGACGCGTACGCCGTGCAATGATACGCCGTTTACAGGGTTCAAACGATGGAGATGCCTAAAACAATGACATGAGAAATTGTAATTTTGTAATATGTTGGACATATTTATCAGAGATTGTAACAGAGCTGTATTTGTATTGACAGTATTGTGAGCTATATATGTACTAGCAGCAACTCGAGCATATTAATTGTATAGCACTTTCTCATCCTTGTGTCTTTGCCTTCCATTAGTACAAGTTACTAGACCATCTAATGAGAAAATGGCTACAATATTATCACTTAGATTAATTGTAGTTACTCAATACAATAGCATTTTCCAAAAAAATGTGACCATAGTTCACAGTTGTAGTAATTACAAGTCGTATTCGCAAAAAAGAGGTGCTGGAATGGAAGAATGAGCATGGCAACAACGTATTGCATATTGCCCCCCCATGCTAACTATTTTTTCTTATTCGAATTTAGCCCTATAGTCATCAGTGGAGCAAATTCAATGGTCATCAGAGAAATAAAGAGTAGAGTACTTGGGTATATTCTCTCTCCAGTTTAATAGTATTACGATACAGGAAAACATCACCGTGCACTATTTTATTTATTAGTCAAAGAATCTTGCTAAGAATATTAACACAAAGATAACAAAGAGAAAACTTTTTCTCTGAATCAAAGCTATATTAATTAAATCACAAAAACTGTTCTGGGCAGTGCCTCCACGTCTTAGGGCACATCTTATTTATGGGGAAGACTCAAATTCTAGCTCTGATTGTATTTTAATTATTAGAAATTAGGAAAATATGAATTTTTTTATAAAAAAAATTACAGATTAAGCCAAAATTTGAATACTTGCAACGTAAAGAAACCTGGCTAAACAAACAATAACAAAAACAGAAATTCTTGGAGAAAGTCCTAAGAGAATTAAATCTTTTCTAAAAACGGCATATTTTCGGTTTTTTTCCTAACATGCCACCGTTTTTGAAAGGTTATTCCTCAAATGTAAAAAACCCAAACCTTATTCCCAAAACACCTGAAAAAACACTTTGAAAGCGCATTTTTAACGAAAACACAATTTGAAAGTGCGTCTTCTTTTTGCCACCTAAGAAGAACTATAAAACGCAATTCAAAACTACGTTTTCGATTAAAAGTGCATTTTTCAACTGCGTTTTTATATAAAGCGTAGTTTTGGACTGTGTTTTTATAGAAGACTTTTTTTTTTTTTGGAAAAATGTTGTCTCATCTAAAAATTGTTTTCATGTATTATTTTCTTGTTTAATTTGTAGTGTGTAAAATTAATAAGCAGGGAACTCAATTTTCCTCCCATTTTTCTTCAATTCACTACTCCTTTTCTTTTCATTTTCCTTCAATTTAAATATATTTTACGTATGACATTCCAATAAAAACGTGCTTCTTAATAAATCTTTTCAAATTCATATTTTTATTAATTTTTCATTAATTTTCTCGAGCAACAACGCATTTCACCAACATATTTCTTTTATTTATTATCTCAATGATTTGATTATATGCAACTATTATTTTGGTTAATGTTAGGAAAAAATTTTTGAAGTTCAAGCTTAGAGTGTATTTCATACTCATGGAGTGGACAGAAAATGAAAAGAAAAGGAAAAATAAATTGAAGAAAAATGAGAGAAAAATTGAGTTCCTTGCTTATTAATTTTACACACTACAAATTAAACAAGGAAATGAAACTTTTTTACATGAAAACATTTTTTAGATAAGAAAACATCTTTAAAAAAAAATCTTATATAAACACAGTTCAAAATTACGCTTTATATAAAAATGCAGTTCAAAATTACACTTTTAATATAAAACGCAGTTTTAAACTATGTTTTATTATTATTATTAGATGGCAAAAGGAAGACGCACTTTCAAAGTGTTATTTGAGGTATTTTGACAATAAAATTTCAATTTTTCACAATTGAGAAATAACCTTTCAAAAATGAAAGTATTTTGGAAAAAAAAACCCATATTTTCCACCTTTTGAGACCTAAATGAAGCACTTTGTCTGAAAAGCAATACATGTCAGTTATTAGTTTTACTTGATGGGCCATTTCAATCAAACATGAATCTTTCAGAGCATTTTCAACAACATGAGTTTAGTATATAACACCCCACAATTTAAAGCCTTCATTAAGGTGATTCCTTACCCAATAAGGCTCAAATGATCCAATAATTTAATTTCATTCAAAGTTTTTAATGGGGTTTATAACTCAAATCAAGAATCACTTCATAAATTCTTGATTCAAAATATTTTGGTCATAAATCCGTGAGTTCATATTTAGTTGAGTGTAAGGATGAAACTAGTGAGTAAAACCATAGAAACAAACCTTAGGAATGTGCAATATTTATATCAATTAGTAAGTTGTCCATAAATATTATCAAGATGGGTTATGAGTTTAAGTTTTCGAATAAATCCAATACTTAACCAAATAGAACTATATAAATCTAGAAATAATGTTTTGAAGTTCATATACCCCTATTGAAATCTTTGGATTATTTGAGTGGTTTTCACATGTGAATCCAATTTAAGAACTAACTAATTAAATTCTTAATAAAAGCATGTAAAAACATAAGGAAAGCATGTAGAAATTGAAAGCTAAAATTTACTTAAAAATTAAGAGTGTTTGGATACAAGGAAAATACAAGAAAGTGCAAGAAAGTGCAAGAAAGTAAAGCAAAATACAATACAATGAAAGAAAATTACAAGCTAACTAAAAACTACTATTACAAAGATAAATCTAAGTTAAAAATGAATAAAAATGAAGAAAACCAACCTTGGAGAGCTTCTATCACCGCCCCCTAAGCTAAAACTAACCCTAAAACTTACTTCCTAAGTATATTTTTGTGTGCGGCGGCTCTCCCCTTTCAAGTTTTAGGGTAAGGGTTGGTATTTATAGAGCTTCAGGAAATTTGCAATGCGAAACCCTAATTTGCACATAAGTTGATCTCACGGGCACGAGGTGTCCCGCAAGGTCTATTAGGAAAACTACACCTTCACTGTTTCTTCCAGCGAGCTGTCCCACGAGGTCTTGCGAGATAGCTCGCGGCTGCGAGGTGTCTCGCGAGGTGTCCCACGAAGTCCATCCTAAAACTTTGCAGCTTGATTTTGGCCAACTTAGAGGTCGATTTAGCCGATGCGCATTAGAGGATAAGTTGTAGCTCTTCAAGTTTTTGTTCCAATGGAGCAAAAATCAGCTCAATCAGACATCCGAATGAAAAGTTATGGCCAATACTGAGATGAGTTGGACTTCTTTGTGTTTATTTGCCTTTATTAGCTCCTATAACCTACAAAATACACATAAAACATAATCAAACAAATATCTAACTAAAATAAGAAAATTAACACTAATCTAAATCTAACAAGGTGCGTATTAAGAGCTTATGATTACACTTTTAGGGTGTAATCAGCATGACCGGAATATTTTGAATTGCATAGATGCAAATCCTTTTTGTTGATACGCCTTTGCACGTAGCAATATCTGCTGGGCGTAGCCATTTTGCCATGGAAATGATCAGCTTAAAGCCATCCTTTAGTAGGAAGCTAAACACAAATGGGCTAATCCCCTTGGACCTGGCTTTGCAAAATGGGTGTTCTTAGATAGTAAGACGGCTCGTAAACTTTGACGGTGAACTTATCCATGTCAAAGGAAGGGAGATGCTTACTCCTTTGCATTATACAGCCAAACTGACGACATCGATCTTTTGGCTGAGTTTCTGTACGATTGCCTATCATCTATCAAGGACTTGACGATCTAAGATGAGAGTGCAGTGCACGTTGCAGTTAGAAATCATAGGCTTAGAGCTTTTAATGTTGTGCTCGGTTGCCTCTCGAAGACTGGCAAGACAGAGGTGCTTCAATGGAGAGACAACGTGTCAAGAGGTCTCCACTCATGTGGGTGGGGAATCAATTTGTCTTTAGTTGGTATTGAAATGAATTCAGCACCGAAAGTCAACACTGAGAATTGAAAACGGAAATAAGCGGCCGGATTTTTTGGATCTGGTTGTTGACTTCCTTTTCCGCATTCGTGTATAAATAGAGGGGTGCGGCAGAAATAAGTAGATCAACCAAGCAAGCTGAAGAGAGTGAGAAGTAGAAGAGAGTTTTTTTTGTGAGAGTTGTAGAGTAGAGTGAGTGTCTAGAACCTCCTCCTCTGTAAATTTTTCTCTCTATGAATAGTGAATTTCTTTAGAGTTGTCAGAGAAAAAATAGAGTAATTTTTGCTCATTACCTAGATATCAAAGTACTTAAAATTGTGTTTCAACCACACCAGTATTTTAATCTCGACGATAAGAGTCCAACGCCACAACCCATATTGAAAACGGAGCTAAAACGAGCCCGTACGAGCTGGACAAAGTTTATCTCAGGCAAATCAACGCCAGCGAAGTCATGGGCACCGGAGAAGAAGTGGTGACATCATCACTACATTAACAGTGACACTAGCACCTAGTCAACTACCATGTCGGCTCCCAGTCGCTCCCAGTCACCTGTCACGTCAGTGCCTAGTCGTGCCAAGTCACCTGTCACGTCAGTGCCGAATCGCGCCTAGTCACCTGCCCAGTCGCACCCTGTCACTTGCCTAGTCATCGAGAAAGTCACCAGAATTTTTTGAAAATTACAGTTTGGTACCCAAACTTTTTAAAAATTACAATTTAGCCTCCAAACTTTTTAAAAATTATAGTTTGATCCCAAAACTTTTCAAAAATTATAGTTTGGCCTCAAAACTTTTTGAAAATTATAGTTCAACTCCAAAACTTTCTAAAAATTACATTTCGACCCTAAAATTTTCAATTCATGGAGGAGCCAACAACGTCAATTGCAGGAGGCACGACCATGCTCACCTCTTTGAATTATGCCATTTGGAAGCCTCAAATGGAGGATTGCTTGAATTTTTAGGATTCATTTGATCCTTTGGATAAAATAGGGGTGAAATCGACGGCAACAGTAGAAACATAGTGAAAAAAGAAGAATAAGAATGCTATCGGTCTAATCATACAATGGATCAACCATAGCATATTCTACCATGTCGCCCAAGAGACAGATGCATATACCCTCTCGGTGAAATTGGAGAATATGTATCAAGCCAAAACCACACGAAACAAAGCTTTCTTGATGCTACGATTTGTCAACTTAAAGTTAAAGAGAAAAATTTCAATTACCGAGCACACTAGTGAGTTTCAAAATCTAGTGAACTAGCTCGCAGCCATGGAACTACCGCGGGAAGATGAAGAACAAGCTCTCTTACTTCTTAGTTCTCTATTAGGTAGTTGTGAGACGTTGGTGGTGTCCTTCAGTAACTCAACTCCAAATGACAAACTTATCATGGCAATGGTCAAAGATGCCTTGTTCAATGAAGAAGCCAGACAAAAGAAAGCTAGCATGGAGCAATCATATGCCCTCGCTATTGTCGCGCCCTGATTTTTTGCACTCGAAAAAATACACAAGTGAAAAAAAACATGATACTCTCTCGTTAGAACTCATCTTCTTAGAAAGAAGAGTGCAACTAGGTTTAAATTAGAAATTGATTTGAATAAGGGCTTTTGAAAAAAAATTAGAGTCGCCACCTAACTTTGTTAAGGTGAGTTAGGTCACCTAAACTAAATTTATGATTTTTTTGAAAAGGTTTTGAGAAGTTCCTCAAGAGAGGGTTTTTTTGAAAAATAAGTTGTTTGGTAACCTTTGGAAAGAATTAAGCCCTTTTTTGAAAAAGAACTCTATTTTTTGTCTTTGAAAATAGTGATTCTAGGTTCGAAGGTTGGTAACGTACAGGGAAGATGCACTAGGCTATCCCTTATCTTGCCCTTACAATACCTACATGCTCATTTACCCTAGGTTCATTCATTTAGAATCTTCAATTAACAAATGTCCAATACTATTTACTTTGAAAAGAACTTTAGAAGAGAGATTTGAGATGATGCACGACATACAAGTACAAGAAAAGGGATTGATTTCGAAAATAGATTTGAAGAAAAGATTTGAAGCTTGAGAAAGGTTGTGAAAATTGGAAACTTAAAAAAGATTGTGAAGATTTGTAGATTTAAAAAAAGATTGTGGAATTAAAAATTTGAAAAAGGTTGTAAAATTGAAAAGTTGAAAAAAGTGGTGACCACACCCATGAGGGTTGCCTACGTATCCCTTTGTTGGCAATCAGGTCAGTTGTAGTTCAGACTCGGGGTCCGATTAAAAATAGACACTTTGAGATTTTTGAAAAGTTTAACTTGAAAAAGTTTGATTTGAAAAGGGTTTGATTTGAATTTTGAATAGAAGATTTGAAATTGAACTTTGATTTGAAATCGAACTTGGAATTGATTTTAATTTGAAAAGATTGAACTTTGAAGGAGAATGTGGACTTAATTTTAAAAGATTGAGTTGAGCTTTGAAAATATCTTGACTTTGATGGAAGTTTTAAAACCATATTGGTTTAGAAAAGAGTTTTAGAAAAGTCTTTGAAAAAAGTTGAAGCTTCTTAACTTTAGGGTTAGAATTGAACTAGAGTTTAGGTAACATAGGGTTGAAGCATGTAATTGAATTGGAAAGATTTGATTTAATATTGAAAAGTTGGGTTTTAGAAAAGTTTTGGATTAGGAAAATTGAATTTAAGAAAGATTTGGAAAGGATTTGATTTAATTTAGAAACACTTGACTTGGAAGGGTTGGAAAAGATTTGACTTGAATATTTGATTTGAAAGAATTTAGAAAGTTAAGGTTTAGGAAAGATTGAATTTTGAAAAGTTTTGAATTAGAAAAGTTTCATTTTAGGAAAGTTCTAATTTAGGAAAGTACCAAATTAACAAAATTTCATTTTAGGAAAGTTTTGAATTTAGAAAGATTTGAACTTTGGAAAGATTTCAAAGTTTGAATTTAAGAAAGATTTGAAAGCTTGAAATTAGGAAAGTTTAAAAGTTTGAAATTAGGAAAGATTTGATTGTTTGAAATTAGGAAAGATTTGATAATTTGAAATTTAGAAAGTTTGGATTTTAAAAGGTTGGAAATTAGGAAAGATTAAAATTAGAAAAGATTTGATTCCCATTTCTTAAAGTTGAAGATTGGATTTGACTTGGAATTGGAAATGTTGAGTTTTGGAAATCTTGGATTTGAAAATCTATGATTTGATGGAAAAATGGGTTTTGAAAATCTAAGATTTGATGTAGAAAATGGTTTTGGAAACCTATGTTTGAGGCAAAAGAGGTTGTGAAAATCTATGATTGGATGTAGAAAATAGAAAGTCATTACTTTAGGAAAAGAATTAGTGTTTTCAAACCATGAATTCTAAGGCTTGACTTGGACTCCAAGACAAAGAGTTTTTGGAAAGTAGATCGTTGAAAAGAGTTTTTTAGGAAGTAAATTTGCAAAAATAATTTGGAAAGAGGTTTAAATATAGACTTTTGCAAGTCTCATGAATATCCCATTTCCTAAAACGATTCTAACCATGAAAAGATTGGAACCATTCTAGGATTGTGATTTTGAAAACAAGAAGGATTTGAAATATAGATCATAATGATCACATTGAATATCACACATTCCTAAAATAACCCTAACCATAAAATGGCTAGAATCATCTTAAGATTGTGATTTTGATAAAAATAATTTAGGGTTTATACTTAAAATTTAGACTTTGATAGTCATATTGAATTGTAAGCACCCCATTTTTTCCGGCTCGGCAATCTCCAACCCGACCGGATCCAGTTTTTAAACATCACAACACATACAAGCCCAAGACGGCTCTTTCAAACTTCAATCCAATCAGCCAGTCACTTCTCCGGCTCACAAGGTCCAATTGAAGCTACAAAGACCATCATGCCCCTAGGCATTCGAGGCAGCTTTCCGAGACCGGGCGGTCTCGGGAACCAACGCCATCTAGGTAGCTTCTCGAGATTGAGCGATCTCGGGGACCAACACCTTATCAAATTCTAGACGGTTCACTTCTGGCACCTGCTAGCTCGCCAATGTAGAATATCCATAATTTGGTAGTTCTCTGAGACGAAGCGTTCTCGGGGACTAAGACCTCCCTCACAGGTAGTTTTCTGAGACTAAGCCTTCTTGGAAACTAACACAACCCTATAGGTAGCTCTATGAGACCGGACGGTCTTAGGGACCAACACCGCACAGGTGGTTTTCCTAAATTGGGCGGTTTAGGGAACCAACACTTGGGTCAACACCAGCGCTTGCTAGCCCGACTGGGTGAAAAATGACCAAACCTGCCTTTTGGGCCTCAAGGCGCATCTTGAGAAAGTTTAAAATCCCTCAAAACAGTAAGTCCACCTTTTCAAAGTGATGTTAAACAGTTAGGCGTGCTCAACACGCCATCCTGTCCAATTCCAGTCCCATTCCGGTCAACTCCGGTCAAAATGACCGTTTTACCCTTAGACGCCCAAATCCCACCAAGCACTGGAAAACTCTTCCAAGACCATCCTCGAACAGTCTGGCATGCTTAACATCGCCACTCCAGTCCATCCTGCACCTTTTTAACCACTCCCGGTCAAAATAACCATTTTATCCCTGGCAATTCGAACCTGCACCGAAACTACACCAGCTTGGGATATTATATGGCGGGTCTCATCATACACCCTTGTTTAACCTGAGGTGAACCTCACGACACTAGACACTCCTGACTCAACAAAAGACCCTTGGAGTGACTCACAAACGCTCCACCAGGGTTGTCTTTTCTCTCGATTCCCTGGTTATAATGTACTGTTAAACAACTTGAGAAATGCATAAACTAGGGATGTCTCGAAAGCTTGTCCATCGGTCTTTCTATTGATATGGCTCAATCAGATAGAACGCTTTTCGAAGCCTCTCATCGCATATCTCAAAAACTACCACTTTTAGTAACCCCTAAAGCGTCTTACAGATGCTCCGCCAAGATTGACTTTTCCTCCAATTCCCTGATTATAACGCATCGTCAAACGACTTGAGAAATGCATAAATTAGGAAATTCCCGAAAGTATTTCCAGAGCACTTTCCATTGATACGGTCTGATCAGAGAAATCCCTTCCCGAAGGCCTCGATCATATGGCACACGAACGATTACTTTTGAGCCCCCTTGGAGCGTATCACAAACGCTCCACAAAAATGTATTTTTGTGCACACTTCCCGAGATGATATCTCACACTTCCGCATACTTTTCAAGCTTTTTGAAAACTCAAAAGTTCATGAGAAACACTAGAACAACACTGTGAACGCAACCGATCTCCCCGAAACCTTCCCGGTTGGCACAATTATCAAGGCAAAGTTTAAATGAACACTCCCGGTGACGGAGCGTATGCTACATGAGCCTCGATTTTGATCATATCGATCAAACTTTGCTTAGCCCTTAAGATTTAACTAGTACAATGTGTGCCACGTGGCATTCAATAATAGGAACAGTACTGGCGTGGGCAAAATTTGCCCAAGTGCATGTACTACATGCGCTAGGCCCCTCCAGGTTTGCCTATAAATATAGGCCTCCCCCTTTGCATATTCCAGAATCAAATTTGATAGCGAAGCTCTGCTAAAACTTCTCCAAAACCTCGAATTCCTATATACATCCCACACTTCAAACACTTAGGCTAGATTCCATCTCCACCTAACCCATACACTACACCTATATAGCCTTCAATGTCATAGAATACCTCATTCTAGCCCCTTCAAGCCTCTTCAAGGCTATGCAAACTCAAGTCAAGGCATTCATAGAGGTTTGAAAGTGTTTAAAGGCAAAAGGTAGTATTCATTTTACATTTTTGCAATCCATACTCCTCTTTTGTCCCTCCTAGCCTACTTAGACTATTTTCTATTTTAATCTTCATTTTTTACCATCCCTTTCTTGCATGCTTGAAATAAGGAAGCTCTTAGTTTATGCCTAGAGGAAAGTTTGTGAGAGCTACCATGTAGGGAACTTCTCACAAACCTACCTTAATATGGTATGGCCTTAGAGCACCTTGTTATGTGGTGAAGCCTCTAGCCTTGTATGATTTCATGAGCCTTTTGCATATAATTATCTTGTTTGTGTTTTGCATGCTTAGCTTTATTTTCATTTTATTCAAATGTTTCCTAAAAATGGTCTTAGTGTTGGTTCTTTGAAACATAGGTCAAACCCTCAATTTCTACACCTTAGAAAACCCTCCTTAAGTCCCTTGACTTCATTTTGCAACCCTACATTTTATTACTTTTCAAAATTGCATTAAAACTCTTCTTCCATGTTGATTTTCAAGGGCGTTACTCTCTTGAATTTTGTGGTTGAAATGGTCCCTTGGAACCCTTTCTTAAGTGGTCTTCCCATTATCTTGACCATATAAACCCTAGTTCATTGGAGTTGGCTCTACTCTATTTAAAATTGTCTTCAAAACAATTCCCTTCAAAAAGGGTTTTCAAAATTGCACTCTCTTCAACTTACATAAAAATCATTTCCCTAAACCATCATTTTCACCTTAATTTTTAGAAGTTTTGCTCTCTTGAATAGTGTGGTTGGAATGGTCCCATAAAGTCCTCTTTGGAGTGATTTCCTTCAAATCAACCATATGAACCCTTATTCTTTAGAGTAGTCTTTAACTTGTTAGAAGTGGTTTTTCAAACCTCCTTCCTAAAGCCAATTTCCAAAGGGCCATTCTCTTTCATTTTCAAGTCTTCAAAACTATCCATTCAATGTTGATTTTCACAAGTTTTGCTCTCTTGAGTTTGTGGGTGAAATGATTCTAAATCAACTCTCTCTTGAGTGGTTTCCAAATATCAACCATATGACCCCAACACTCACTTGAATGGCTTCCATAAAATGGTTTTCAAAACATACTTTCAAATTTCATGCATAAAACCATTATTCCAAAACCACTAAGTCCAAACCCTAGTTCAAAACCATCTTTTAACCCTAGGTTGACTTGACCCTAGGTCAATCAAACCCTAGGTTAACCTAACCCTAGGTCACCTAAACCCTAGGTCAACCAAACTCTAAGTAAACCTAACTCAAGTTAGTTAACCTTAGGTCAACCCAACCTAGGTTAGTAAGCTTTAAGGCTCCAATTCAAAGACCCTAACTTTAGTTAGTTAAACCTAGGTCACCTAAACCCTAGGTCAACGCAACCTAGATTAATAAGGTTCAAGGCTCCAATTCAAAGATCCATTTTCAAATAATCTTTTAACTCAAAAACCATTTTCATAACATACTTTCAAAACACCTTAGTCTCTTGAGATTTCAAGAATCAACTCCAAAACCTTTTCAAATATTCCCACACCCTATTCTTAAAAAATGTCTCCACGAAGTTCTCTTAAACTTGTCTTAACCAAAATGGCTGGACACTTAATATCTTCCAAAGACTATTTTCAAAAATATTTTCAAGAACTCACAACCCTAAAATGTCCCTATCCCTTTTTATAGTTAGGGATTCCAAGGGAAAGTGATACATTAAGTAAAACCTCAACGGTTGTCCATATTAGGGTTCCAAAACCCTAAATGCTTTCAAAAGCTGTTTTCGAAAATAATTTCCAAACATTACATTCTTGAAGCGACCCTAATCCTTCCATGGTTAGGATTGATCAAATGCGAGTGAAAAATTCAAAAAAGGGTTCTATAACCCCAAAGTTTTAAAAAAAACCAAAGGGAAGTCTCTAGCCCCCTTTTTCAAACATGTCTTTAAAATTCATTACCCAAAAAAGAGGTTAGTTTTTCAATGACTAACTTCTCAAAAGTAAATGAAACATTAAAAATGTCTTTCATAAGGTGTTCAAAGACTACTTTCAAAATCATTTCAAGATAAGTTCATAAGAGCTCCTGTGACTCCAGATCCAATTTTCAAGTCCATAACCAAATTTTCGAAACTTTCAAAGCTCTCTTGAGTTATGTTCAAAAGCATTTTAAAACACTTCAAAGTCCCATTTCAAGAGCACTTTAAAAAACGTTCAAGTTCTATTCCAAAAACACTTCAACATCCGATTTCAAATTAAAATTCTCAAGACCACAAAGTGTCTTCCAAACTTTCCAAAGACCTCAAAGCATTTTCAAACATTCCAAAGGCCCTAATGCATCTATTTTTCATCGGGCTCTTGTCTAAGCTATGAATGACCTGATTCTCATCAAATGAGATACGTAGGTGACCTAAAATGGTGCGTTCAAAACTCTTATTTCTTCCCAAGTTCCCTTTCCAAAACTTTCCATTCATTCAAGATTTCTATTTCAAATTCCATCAAACTACCATATTATTCAAACATTTTTCTCAAGACTTGCATCATGCATTATTCATCCAAAAAGTGATAACCAAATCTCATTTTCAAAACTCTAAAATGGATACTAAATGGATAATGGTAACCGGTTATTCTAGTGAGTGAACAAAGGGTAATTAGACATGTAGGTATCGAAAGGGTAGGGTGGGGTGATGATCTTAGAATATCTTCGCTACACGTAACCAACTCCCGAACCATAGATTTCTGTTTTCAAGAGACCAAAATGGAGTTATTTTCAAAAAGGGCTTAAATCTTTTCAAAGGTTGCTAAATAACCTATTTTCAAAACCTATTTTACTTAGCTTTAGGTGACCTAACTCACCTCAATCAAGTTAGGTGGTGACTCCTATTTTTCTAAAAAGCCCTTAATCAAACTAATTTCAAATTAAAACCTAGTTGCACTCGTCCTTCTAGGAGGATGAGTTCTAATGATAGAGTTTTGTGCTTTTTTTCAAGCCGAAAGGACTTGGTTAAAAACCGGGGCGTGACATGAATATAACACTTTTCTAAAATAACCCTAACCATGGAATGGCTAAAATCAGTTTAGGAATGCAATTTTGAAAACAAGCTTGAAAAAGGAGATTTTGAATATAAGTTTTGAAAGAGAACTTTGATGCAAGTTTGAAAACAACTTTGCAAGCAATTTTTAATAGATGTATGAATATAACATGCACAATGCAAGAGGGTCATGAACATACAAGGCTAGGCTTTAGCACATAATCAAGGGGGCTGAACCCACACCATCGATGGTTGAACTAAAAGAGAGTCCCTAGCACGGTAACCCTCAACCATCCTTCCTAGACATGAACTAAAGAGTCTCTTGTTTCAAGAATGCAAGAAGAAGAGGTAGAAGATGAGAATTAAAATAAAAGAAAACCCAAGTGGGCTAAGAGAGAGAAGAGAGAAGGAAGGATTACATAAAAATATATAAAAAACCAACCTTGTATTCTTCTTGTTTTGATTACTTAGTTTACTTTGCTTTACTTGAACCTTGAGAGCTTTGAAGTTGCAATACTTGGGTCTTCAATGGATACTTGGAGGCTTGTGTTTTGAGTGTATAAGGTGTATAGAGGTTAGGGTGTATGGAGGCTAGGGCTTGAAGAGGCTTGAGAGAATTAGGGTTTGGAGAGACTTCGAGTTTTGTTTTCAGAGAGACAGAGTTTCTAGATTGAATTTGCAGACCCTTTTTACGCAAGGAGAGGGTCTGTATTTATAGGCAATCGAAACAACCTTAGCACCTGTTGTAGTGGCGACATGGTAAAAATTCAACTAGCGCCACTCCTAGTAGCGCTAGGCCATTTATTGGCTTGACGCCATTTCTAGTGGTGCCAGCCACTTAGGAAAGTTTTAAGGCGGCAAGAAACGTATCTTTCGACCCTTGGGACACTAGGCAAAAGATTTGGGTGCCTGTCATAGTGACTACCATGCAATTTTTGACTTAACTCCATTAGGAGTGACTCCGGAAAGTCCAGGAATGATCTAGAAGGTTTTGAATAATCAAACTCAGCTGGGAATGGACAGGAACCCTTGAGAGAATGTCCCAGAGGTAACTGACTTGAGAAACAATGCTAAAATAGTTGAAAAGATTGACCGGCCCGCCAAGGGTAAAACAGTTATTTGAAAAAAAAATATACTAAAATGGACTTAGAGTGACCCGTGAGAAGGCTTGAAGGTTGAAAACACTATTGAGAGTGTTCTAAGGAGTTTCCGGTTTGATACCTAGAGCCGGTGTGGTTGGATAAGGCGACTGACCCACCCAAGGGCAAATTGGTCATTTTGCACTAGTCTTGCTAGAATGGACTCAGAATGGTTCGGAAAGGTGTTAGAAGGTTGAGAATACTATTAGGCGCATCCTTAGAAGGTAACCGATTTGATACCTAGAGCCGGTGTGGTTTCCATAGGCGATCGGATTCCTAGGGACAAAATGGTCATTCTAACCGAATGGTTTGGGAATTGATCCAAAATCGACTGGAAGGCACTCAAACATACCGGATTGTCCTTGGGAAAATCTTGGAATAGTGGATTTACAGCTATGAGAACTTAGGTACCTTCTCGAGACTAGAAGCTCTTTAAAACACTCTTAACATTCGAAAAAGGATTCCCCTAACATGGGAGAAATTTGTGAGATTTGGCATCGAAATGCCTTCATTCTATTTTTCAAAAAAAAAAATTTCAAAAACTCCCTTGAAGAGTTTGCTAAGGGTGGATGGAAAGTGGTCTTAAGGAATTGAACCACGTCTATCTTTTAAAAAAAAAGAAAAGGGTTTAAGAAAGAAGATTCCCTTAGACAAGAGTTGTTCATCACTAGTGAACATGCATCCTCAAATTCTTTAATGAAGGCATAAGGCCTCTTTGAATCTACCTCGTGGAATTGAGGAAGCATTTGCATCATACCCGGATATATGTTCAAGGTGGCGCAATAGGGTGAAAAAATAATACATGAACTCGGTGCTTCTCGTGGTGGGTTCATGTAATATCTCAAAATGCGAAATAGGAAACCCCCATGTCTTCATGGATGCTCTCACCTTTCATAGTATTACCCCCTAAGCCATTTGTCAGATTTAGAGGAGGATTAGGTAGCATAAGATTGGGTTAAACAATATTAGATAACCTACCTTCTTGATTTACGTCTTCCATCAGAATAGATCCTAGGTCGACTACTAAAGAGATTCCAAAAGAAGGAGGGTTAACCTGTGATGGTGGGTTCATTAGCAACAAGTGTCTATCATCGATTCGTGCCCAACGGGACATGCAAATACAATGCAAAAACAAGATGCCTCAATCCTAGTCAACACATCATACACAAGCAATATCAATGCCGGACAACAGCTTTTTCTCAATGTACCAGACAATGACTTTTCAACTCCAAACTTCTACTCCATGTGCTTAATAATACCACCGATTAGTGACTCAGCCTCCAAGTGTGTGCTCGAGATATCCCAAGTGTAGGACGTTAGAGTAGTATAACTCAGAAGTACGAGATCGATCCACAAGGAGCAGGTTACATTGAACCACAAGCACTAAAACACTTCTCTCAGTTGCTCACAAAAATCCTACGACTGGCTTTTAAAAGGAAAAGAAAAATCTGATTGTTTTGAGAAGGTGTGTTTGTCTAAACTAATCTGAAACTCAAAGAGTAATTAATTTGGAAAGTATGGAGTTTTAACTATTAGGAAAAAGGTCCCAGGATCAGCCGCTCCAATCAATTGCATCTCTTAGAATTCCGAAGAAGATAATTCGATAACTCAAATCCTTCGACTACGTCGCGAGTCTCAGATTCGGAAGATTTAGCGGTAAAAACAAGTATTCCTCAAACCTTTAACTCGTAGAATAAATCAAGTTGTTTGAATCAAGGAGGAGTACCATTGATTTGTGCAGCGCATATACTAAATATAGATTCATGCATAAACGTTACCAAACATAATCAAACGTCTAGGTTTTTGAAAGTTCTAGAACGAAAAAGATGAAGAGAGAAAATCTAGAAGATTTAACTTTAAAACCAATAACATACCTCCTTCATTCATCCAAGATATTCAATTGATCTTCACCTTTGATCCTGAGATGAAAAGGTTTAGCTACTCATCTTCATAGTGTAAACACAATTTGCATAAAAATAAACTGAATATATTGATTACAAACTTGAAAATTTGATTACAAGAATCGTGAAGAACTATGAAAACTCTACAAGCAACAAGAATAATCTCTGTACCTATTATTGCCAATACACCTAAAACAAAGGGAAAAAACGCCAACCCTAAAATCAACAATAACCCCAGCTTTTATAGGCTTCCAAAACTCTGCATATTTGCACAATCATTCAAACGCCCGTGATACTGTTCGAATGCACTGGACTACTCTTCGAACGGTGCATCGAATGCACTTCGAACGAAAAATATGCCCTCTATATTTTTCAAACGCACTTCGAATCTGAATTTGACGTGAAACCGTTTGACGCACTGTTCAAACGCAACTTTATACTGTTCGAACGCCCTTGAGGACCGTTTGAACTCTCTTCAAAAGCCTAACTGTTTCAGTGTGAATGTATCCTTTTTAAGTTGGGATTCTCGAAAACAAACACAAAACTAAGTTAGTGACGAACTAGGATTAAAAATAACACAATTAAACATATTATACGGCTAACAATTAGTTAATTACGGCATGAAGATTGTACTTTTAGAGTACAATCACACCCCCCAACTAACCTTTTGCTAGTCCCTAGCAAAACACTAAAACTAAGAACCTATTTCCACTTTCGTGGGAGTCACAAGTGCATTTAGCATATGCACCAAGTTTTTAAACCCATAGGTTACCCCTAGTGGATGAGTGGTGTCTCGTGAGGGCTTACAGTGATAAACACCCACAAATATCTATACATGTAATATTAATATGATATCAAAAAATATGAAACATATATTAACCTCATTCAAGTCAAGTATCAATCCACCTAGATCATGAGTTATTGCAAGGTAAAGGAATAAAGCATTAAAAAAAGGAAATTACATTGAAGTGTACTACCAACGGTATGTAGCTCTAATGTCTTAAACTCACACAATTATGTCATTTATGCTTTGATCCAAACCTCACCAGGCATACCCTCAAATTTGAACATGAACACTCAGGGTCTTTCAATGGGAAGCTTATTATAAGAGTAAATGTGCAAGACATGCAAAAAAGCAACTCTAATCAGTAAAAATTGATAAGTTATAGGTGTATTGATTGGGCATAGCTTCATGGAAGAACATTTACTGTTTAAGCACAATTAGAGAATTGACATTGATGACTTATACACAATTGAATTAAAGATTCATGTAATTTCGGATATTGCGGCTATATAAATGGTGAATGAAAGAAGAGCCATGTAAGAATATAAAAAGCGGTAATAGATTTCACCATATGCATGCGCACCACACATGATGATCAATGAATATTCACTCCCAAACTTCCAACCTCTAGATAATTCCTGAACTTTTTCATCTTCCTTCACTTCTTTTTCACTTGAATTTTTTTTCTCTCTTCTTTTTTTTTTTTTTTTTTTTTTTACTTTTCAACTCCATACACTTTCAACTTCACAAATTTATAAGCAATGCACCAACTCCAAAATTTAACATTAACAAACTTTTAAGCTCATGTGTACACGAATATCGAGAAACAAATATAGACATGAATGACTCAATGGAATGAAATGACCTCTATTTTTATAATCTGAAAATCATATCAACTTAAAACTTAAAGAGTGTATAAGATGTCAATAATTCCAACTAATACTCAACATGTAAACCAAAATCAAGTATAATGAAGCTATTTAATGAATGACGATCAATACCTTAACCTTGAGTAAATGCATATCACTCTCAAAAGGCAATAAATAGGCTCTAAAGCTCACAAGGTATAAAATCTCCACCTTATAAGGACATACATGCACAAGAGAGAAACATCAAAACATTATACAACTAATAGTGCATAACAATGTAAACTCTCTCTTGTAATGGGTTTATACCAAAAACTTACAGCGCATCCTAGACACAAAGGCAAATAGATAGCAACTCAAATTCAGTCCAACACATGACTTCAAATATCTTCAACATTGTAATCACATTAACATGAATATAGCTATGGTTCTCACTAAAAATCCTCTCCAACACATCCATCATTGATAAGAACTAATCAATGTAAGTACTGATAAATGTGCTAAAGATACAAACCATAATAACCACTATAAGATACTCAAACTTTTACTAAAGAACTCAAATGTCTGGAAAGTAATCAACATATTGCCACACCTGAGACCAATCCATAAAACATGACAAGATTTGAAGTATAATAAACAAGGATAACAAAATATCTGGCACGTGAACAAAATAACATAAAGTATATATCCACTAATGTGCAACTGAGTTTTAGATACATAAGATGATATGAACATGAAAAAAAAACATAATATCTACACTCTACCCCTCATCATCCTCGTCATTCCCAATAGGCGGTGGCTGCATCCGATGATCCATGCAACGAACTAAAATCATCATCTGATCTAGGGTGCTTTGTTGAGCACGAATCCGACCCTCTAACATAGTAACATGATCCGTATGCTGCTCCTGCATGACTGCTCTCTCGACCATGGCAGCCACAATCCTCTCAAGCATAAGTCCCTGCTGTACAAGGGCCTGACTCTGCTGCTCTAATATAACCCCCTGGGCTGGCAAAGTCTAAGATTGCTGCCCAAGTCTCTCCAACAGAAGCTAAATGCTCGGAACCTAATCTGGTTGCTGCTCTGGCTGCTACGCAAGCTGAGCTCCCTCTGCCTGCTGCTCAGGTGGCTGCTAAGGTGGAGGAGGTAAATGTCCCTCCGAACATCTCACACTCGACGCATCTATAATCGACAACTGTTGAGCCTGAAGTAATCTTGGGACAATACCGACCCCGGCCTCCTCTATCACATAAGTGAATAGACAACCAAAAGGAATGGCCCCCTGTGCTCTAGGATATGCATACTCAATATACAATGCCATAAACATAAATCTTGGCAGATTAATAGACCTCTGAGTACCTATGGCCCAAAAAAGAGATACTTTCGACCGATTCACCTCGGTGTGACGCGTAATCGGAAGGAGTGAATGACACGAGAATAAAAACAAAGGTTGGTAATGTGGTGTAAGCACTCTCACAGGCAACTATCGTTGACCTACCCACTATGTCCCTGCAATGCATACCTCCTCAGATATAATATCAAAATCTGGTGCTCCCTCAGCCAAGTAACTAAACTGCGCCTTAGCAACTCTGTGCAGCTGATATACCTGAGCGAAAGTGTTCGAAGTAATCCTAATCCGATGCCTTCTGACCTATGACTTAATCATCTCTTGCCCCAGAGTGGTAACAGTCCTACGGATGTTCGCCATGAACTTGGGGATTAGCATGAACACATACGACCCCTGGAAGTGAGCCAATGAGATCCACTGCCTAGTAATAAACTCCTCCTCCCAGCGATAAACACCACCCCTAAAAGCATGGAGAGCAAACTACCACTCTCTAGGGAAGCCTCTCACACTCCAAGTCTTAGTAAAGGCATCTGAGGCGGTCTCACTAATGAATATCCTAACATCATATGTTAGGGGAGGTGGCAATGCCACGCCCCGGCCTCTACCCCTACCAGCTCTACCGCCTTGGCCAACTCGACTAGCCATGACAAGGTAAGTAGCTAAAGTATACTGCCACTCTAAGAATATAGAACAGTGCACGAAGAAGGCTCAAGAGTAACCTAAGGCAGGAATGGATGATGAAGCACGAATGCAGACTCGTGCTCGAGCTCCGACAGGGCCTCGCTATCTTAGAAACTCTGAAAACTCTCAAATTCTCACTTGTCTCACATTTGAATGAGTTCAAACTTAACTTCGGATGCCCTATTTATAGAAACAGGAAATGCGTTCGATGAACGTTCGAACACAATTTCGGACACTACTGTTCGAACTATTGTCTAACGCATCTTCGAACGATCAGGTCTAACGCATCTTCGAACGGTTAGTTCGAACGCCCTAACAAAAGGCAGGCCAAGTCCTCGAGGCCTTAGAACATGAAAGGATAAGAGGGAAAAACAAAACCATGATCCACAACAATATTACCAACGTAAAGTACCAAGAGTAAAAGTTATACGTCCACAATACGATGGAAAATGAAACAAAAGATAACTAATTAGAGAAATCAAAACCAGTTCCTTTCACACTATAAATCTAAAGAAAAACATAAAGTCGAAGCTAAACAGCATCTCGAGTCCTCAGCGCTTTAATCTCAACCTTTAAGTCTTGAATCTGAGAGTACAAGTCCTTGAGAGAATAAGATGATTCATCAGCTTCTGTTGATCGCTCAACAAAAATGTCTACCCTAGAAATTGGATAGCCAGAATACTGAATAGTGTCGGTAGACAAAACAGGGACTCGGGTAGCTCTCAAGAAATCATTTATTAAGAGACCAAATGGCATAGGATCATAGGAGAAACGGGATTCCGCAATGGCCTTCAAAATAAGATTCGGAAAATCAATAGCATACCCCTTACCAATAATATACAACCACACACAACAGGAGCGGTGTACGATAGTGACAGAGCGCCTCTCGGGAATGATGTTGGTGGCAACTATCAAGTTGAGCATTTGGTACTTACGCTTCAAAGATGCCACCGAAATTATAGCCTGTTGCTACGGAACAGAGGTAATCTGAAGTTCTGTAAGGATTTTCTCACTGATAGGTGGAGAGCGAGGGAATAGAAGATAATCAGGATGACAAGTGGATGGTAGGCGTATGAGACGAAAAACATCCTCTTTGGCATTGGGAATGGTAATGGTGCGGCCCCTCACAGTAGAGCTCAAGATGAGAGGTATGAGACAAATAGGCATAAAAGTCCCAAACCATATCAACATTCATAGCCCCTTCTCTGCCAAGCATATGAAACCATCCCTTATGTATGAAATCAGCTCGCAAAAAGTCGTCCTCAAATTTGGATAAGTAGACACGACGCTCAATAAGGATTTCACGACCATTGAAATTTTTCATGAACATGTCTCTTTCTCGAGAATCAGCAAACCGCTCAACTTTTGTTTGACTCCGTTTATGACCCCTTTTGGATAACATGGTTCCAAGAGACGCCATTAAACGCGCGCATGGAATGCTAAGGAAATTGGTCAAGAAAAACCTAAAAGAAACTAAACAACCCAAAACAAAGAAAAACAAGACTCAATAAAAAGAAAGAGAAAATAAAACAAAACAAAATAAAATAAAATAAAACAAACGAAAGAACTCTAAAAATATAAAAACAAAATAGTAGAAGTAGTGATAATAGTCTACAAAAAAATACAAGGTCTACAACGCGCTGTCTGGAAGAGGACTACGGGTCAAGAAGGGGTGGATCCTTGAGATCCACACGTTCGACCTCAGCCACAAAATTCTCAAGATAAGGCTTCAAACAATGCCCATTAACTTTAAAAGCATTCCCATTCTTAGGTTTCTCAATTTCAATTGCACCATGAGATGTGACACTTCGCACCACTAAAGGTCCAGACCAACGACTCTGAAGCTTACCCGGAAACAAATGTAACCGAGAATTATATAGCAGGACTTTTTGACCAACTTCGAAAGATTTACACAGGATGTGTTGGTCATGTACCAACTTCATCTTCGCTTTAGAGATCTTTGAGTTCTCATAAGCATCATTCCTAATCTCTTCTAGTTTATTGAGTTGCAATTGTCATAAAGGACCCACCTGATCAAGACTTATGTTAAATTAGCAGATTGTCCAATACGTCTTGTGTTCTATTTCAACCGGAAGGTGGCACGCCTTCCCGTACACAAGTCTATACAGAGATGACCCTAGGATGGTCTTATATGCAATCCTATATGCCTATAATGCATCCACTAATCTTCTGGACCAATCCTTTCAATTAGGGTTGATGGTTTTCTCAAGGACTTGTTTGATCTCCCTATTCTCTAACTTAACTTGGCCTTGTGTTTGGGGGTGATAAGGTGCACCAACCTTATGAATCACCCCGTGCTTTCTCATTAAGAGACCTACGAGCCGGTTACAGAAGTAGGAGCCACCATTATTAATGATAGCTTAGGGCATACCAAATCTAGAGAAAATATACTCCTTTAAGAACTTTACCACAACAACATGATCGTTGGTACGCGCCGGGATGGCTTCTACCCATTTGGACACTTAGTCTATGGTGACTAGAATATAGAGATAGCCACACAAATTAGGAAACGGTTCCATAAAATCAATACCCCAGCAATCAAAGACCTCTAGAATAATGATAGGGGTAAGAGGCATCATGTGCCTCCGAGATAGACTTCCTAACCATTGGTATCGATCGCAAGACGTGCAAAACATATAGACATCGTGGAACAAGGTGGGCTAATAGAAACTGCTTTGTAAAATCTTTGCAGCAGTTTTACGTGATGAAAAGTGCCCACCACACGCCTGTGAATGACATAACTCTATTATGCTTTTTACCTCGGCGTCGAGAACACACTGATGAACAATTTAATCGGGGCAATGCTTAAACAAATAGGGATCTTCCCAGGAGAAATACCTCACATTTCTAAAGAACTTCTTTTTATCAATGCTAGACCAATGTGATGGTATCATACCGGTGGCTAAGTAGTTTGCAATATCAGCATACCACAGCGTCATTGTGCTTGTATGTGCAGTGATTTGGAATAGCTGCTCATCTAGAAAGTGTTCGTTGATTGGAAGGGGGTTTTGGGCTTCCCCATCAGTAGGGAGCCATGATAAATGATCGGCTACTACATTTTCAACCCCTTTCTTATCCCTAATCTCAATATAAAACTATTGCAGCAAGAGAATCTACCGGATGAGTCGGGGTTTCGTATCGGGTTTAGTCAACAGGTACTTAAGTGCGGAGTGATCGGTGTAGATGATAACAAGTGATCCTACTAAGTATGACCTAAACTTGTCCAGTGCAAAAACCATGGCAAAGAGCTCTTTTTCTGTGGTGGTATAGTTCAATTAGGCCTTATTAAGGGTTTTGCTGGTATAATATATCACGTAAGGTTTCTTGTCGACCCTTTGCCCTAAAACAGCCCCCACCGCGTAGTCACTCGCATCACACATTAACTCAAAAGGTAGAGACCAATCGAGTGACCTAATAATTGGTGCAGTGGTTGGAAGCCCATTCAGCTTGTCAAAGGCTTCTTGGCATTGAGATGTCCACACAAATGACACATTTTGTGAAAGAAGGTGGCATAAAGGTCTTGAAATCGCATTAAACCCTTTGATGAAACGCCGGTAGAATCCGGCATGCCTAAAAAATGACCTAATATCTTTGACACTCTTAGCGCTAGGAAGACGTTGAATAACTCAAATTTGGCTTGATGTATCTTTATCCCCTTGTTGGACACTATGTGTCCAGAAACTATGCCTTGTGTCACCATGAAGTGACACTTCTCCCAATTAAGCACTAAGTTGCTCTCCTCACATCTCTCTAAAAATCTTTCAAGGTGTTCTAAACAGGCCTCAAAAGTGTCCTTATAAACTGAGAAGTCATCCATGAACACTTCAAGGTTCTTCTCCACCATGTCGCTGAAAATAGACATCATGTACCTTTGAAAAGTGGCTGGCAATTTATATCCATCAGTGTACGGTTGCGATGCAGTAATAATATCTCAGTAAGTCCGAGGTCGAACCACAGAGAATATGGATGGAATATAGTAGAACTCACTTTAGGAAAGTAGAACTCTCAAGAAAAAGAACTCTAGAATGTAAAGGAAAAATTTGATTTGAGATTTGGTTTCAGAAATTATTTTAGGCAATGAAAATAAATTATACTAAGAAAACGTGAATAGATAACAATAAGCAAAAGGTCTTGGCAGGATTGATCCAGTTAATAGGCCTACAAATAGGTCCCCAAGATAGCTGTGAGTAAAGAATCTTAAGATTTGATTACCCTTTTGGAGTTGATATTCAGTTATTTACTAGTGTTCATACCAGGGTCCCATTCATACTTGTCCCAGTTTATAAACCTGTCTACAAAGTATGTTTGAAGCTTAATCAAGAACAGTAGATTTCTAAAGTACTCCTAATAGGAATATATAAACAATTATAATCAATACCCTTATCAGAAATTCTAGGTATACGTATCCCTGCCTGCATATCAGTCTATACATACATGCTAGATATGATCAAGAATATTGTTTTTGAAGATATTCATGGGTAAGAAAATAAATCTTGGTTCAAAATCTTAAAATATTAAAAAATAACGAACTATATTGAATCTCTATTTGTAACCTACTTACCTTTTCAATCCATGCCAAGAAAAAGATTTAACAACTTCAAGCCATAAGAATGCACATGAAAAGTATATTGAAAGCTTGTAACAATTGAAAGAACATCAAATCTTGAATATGAAGAAAAACTGAATGAATACAAAAATTAGGGTTCTTAAAAGGTGAAAAGATCAATAAAACTACTCATACTCCTAAAAAAACTCTTTTTCTAAGGTTTCCTAACTCTCTATAAAGTTTTCTAACTCTCCATCACTTAAAAGAATTCCTATAGGCTTAAAAAGACCTTAATTCAAACCCTAGCAGATTTCTGGGCCGCGACGGGGTGTTCGGACGGCTCTGAAGGGCCTCCTGACGGGTCTGGTGAAGGGGCGTCCGGACAGGTTTGAAGGGCGTCCGGACGAGTTTCAACACTTAGTAAATTTTTCACAGTTTCACTAACACGGCCAGTGCCCGTCCGGACGGGTCTCTTGGGCGACCAGACGGCCAGTGTGCCTTCATAAAAGTTATAGATCTCAAAAAGTTGTATAGAATCAACATATTATGGGCCCTGATAGCCTTCTTGGTTTGAGAAATATGACATTCCAAAGTTTCAGCTTTGCGTGCTTCAGTAGCTTGTACCACAGCTTCAACGGCTTGTACTCTAGCAACATTCTCTTAAAAACCTATGTTCAAAATGTATCCGAAATCCTTCCATTTACGCTCAAAACCTATACAAAGCATAATAAACTTAGTTAGTACTAAAACATAACTAAAAAGACATATAGAATCATTAACTAACATTAACAAAGCATTAATTAAGGCCTTATAATAGCATTTTTGAAGCACAATCACTAGTGCATTACATAGGCCAAAGGACATTCTTTTGTACGCATAGGTGCCAAAAGGGCACGTGAAGGTAGTCTTATCCTGGTCCTCTAGTGCGACCTCTATTTGGTTATAACCGGAATAACCATCTAGGAAATAGTACAATGCTCGGCCTGTTACTCGTTCTAGGACTTGGTCCAAGAACGGAAGTGGGAAGTGGTCTTTCCTAGTGGTTGCATTGAGTTTGTGGTAGTCTATTCACATTCTCCAACCTATTGGAATCCTAGTAAGAACTAGTTCATTCAACTTATTCTTCACTATTACAACTCCTGACTTTTTAAGGACAACTTGAGTTGGACTAACTCATTTAGAATCAGAAATGGGGTATATGATATCCGCATTGAGAAGCTTCAGTACTTCTCTTCTAACTACCTCTTTCATATTCGGGTTCAAGCGTCTTTGCATTTGACACACTGGTTTAGCTTCCTCCTCTAGGTATATACGATGAGTACACATGAGAGGGCTAATCCCTTGAAGATCTGCTATAGTCCAACCTAAAGCCTTTCTATGATGTTTAAACACTCTTAATAATGATTCCTCTTGACCTTCAAACAAGCTAGAAGATACAATAATTGAATAGGATTCACCCTCACATAAGAATGCATATTTTAAAGTAGATGGTAAGGGTTTCCTCTCTGTAATGGGTGGATTCTGTTTAGAAGGGGTTGGCTTAGACACCAAATAAAACCTAAAGAAATCATCAATATTCTAGTGGCGAAGTCTTGAAATAAGATGGCACGAGGAGATGTATTATAAATATACAATGGAATCAGAAGGCTCTATTTGTTTTTTTGTTTCTTCTTATAAGATCAAGGTGAGCGAAATGAGTACTCCCTCTATGTGTATCTCTATATATGTGTAACGTTATACATATTCTCTCTGTTGGTAATGATAAAATGAGTACTTCCAATGCATATATCTCTATGTGTATCAAACACAGTCTCTGTATTACTAATGATTGAGATTATTGATAACTATGGAATGAGGGTGTTTTTAAGAACTCTCTTGAACGTTGTTTGTCCCATTGACTTGTGCTCTTGCCGCCAATCAATTAAAACAAGAAAAAAAAAAATAGTGTGTAAGCCAAAAGTAAACATCCTTGTCTCTTCAATAAAGTCAAGTAAAAATATTACCTTAAAAATGTATTAAGAAAATTCAGTAATATTTTGTTGACTAGAAATCCAGTTTACTATCCAAGGGTACTTCCACGATTAATTATTTCCTTTAATTGAGTTTAGTGCAATGTGAATTTTGATAATATGAGGATGCATCTTGTTGAGTTTTGAAGTTTAAGTGGATAAAGTGAAAACCACTACAAGTATAGGTGCTCTATGTAATTTTTCCTAAATTTTACACAGGTTTGACGTTTAAGTGGATAAAGTGAAAACCACTACAAGTATAGGTGCTCTATGTAATTTTTCCTAAATTTTACACAGGTTTGACGTCTATCCATAATATACTAGCGGGAATGTACGAAAAGTTCAAAATGGTCACCGAATCGTCTACCCATTTTTTTAACAAATTTTAAGATATCTTACAAAATTTCTAATAAAAAAGGTTTTTTTAATTTTTTTACATTTTAACGTTTGAATTTACAACGGTAATATGAGCTTAAAACGTTTTAAAGCACTTAACATTTGAAATTTTAAATAAATAACCGTCAAAATATAACGGTAAAATTTGCAATGTTTAGCTCGGGCGCACCTATTTATAAGTCTCTCTCTCTCGTCCTTCGTCTTCTCCTTTGGGGCCCCAAAGTCTTAGTTCTAGTTATTTTCCCAGCAGCCAAACAGTGTCTACGTCTATGGTTTCCTTCCCTCTCTGTTCGGTGTTAACATCCCTCGTTAGTTCGTTCAACAAACAAGACATAATCCATCAGTAGCGGTGAATCGCATCTGAGAATGAATGTAAGTTTCATATATATTTTTTTTTTGGAATTTTAGCAATCTGATTATGTTCGTTTTTGTGTTTTCTCTGTCTCTGGTTTGAAATTTTTTTTTGTTCCACTGGTTGTGCTTTCTCTGTTCAAAGTCTGTTTGTTATGGATTTTGTTTCGAATTGCTTGTGCTTGTGTTCTTATTTATAAATCCATCAGTAGAAAATATTATGTATCTCTCTCATTTTATGTTGTATCAGCGATCTCATTATGTGATTCCTCTGTTTTTAGGTGACTTTCTGTGTTCTTCCTTTTCATGTTCGCAGTCTGATTGATAGTTTCAGAGGATTAGGCAATATGGACTGCTTGTATCGATTTTGTTTGGATATTGGTTTAAATTTGATGCGAAATGGTTCAGAATTCTAATTTGATTGCGTGAAATAGGTTTTGTTTTAGTTTGATATGCATCTCTCTCTCTCTCTATCTCTCTCTCAATTTTTCTTAAACTTTTCTCCAATCAAATTCACTGTTGGAGTTTGAACTAGATCGTTCCTGGAACAACCAGTCATGACTCTCTTTTGAAGGATTTGTTTATTCAGAAAATGCACTGGGGTAGATGTTTATTGCGTAGAAAGTCTCATTTACGAGAACAACCTTTTTCGAATATGATTCTGGATCTGTAGAGTTCATCGGCAGGACAGGTTTTGGTTTTGGCAATGCTGCTGTTAGGAATGCAGCACATTGATAGCCTTGGAGATACTCTTTTAGGAACTACAATTTTTTTCCTTGTTCAGTTCGTAAGAATTGGGGAAGAAGGAATTCGGATCCCCTTCCTTTTTCAGAAGACGTATGAATGGAGTTTTTTTATTTATTTTTTATTCCAGTGTTCGGTAATCTGAACATATCAATGCATTAATTTTAATGCATTATTTTTAATATGATAACTTTTAGATCACTAAATTTTTGTTTTTTTGTTTTTAACATTATCAACCGGATTGGTTTCAACCTTACTCCTATCTTTAGGTAATTCCTAAGGAATAGGAACAAGACTGGTTGTAACAAGATAATCAGGTCAAGAGAGTTCCCGTATAAAATATTAATAATCTATTGGGCAATGGAATTCTTGTTGATTGCTTAGCAAATCAATCTCATACACAAGAACAAACAATTTTCCAATAAGTTATAATTGTATTGTAGTTTCTTATTTATGGGAATTCATGGGCATGATAGGAGCGACTACATGATTCTGGATTTGTAGAGTCCATTGGCACGATATATTTGGATTTGGCAGCACTGCTGTTAGGAATGCAGCACATTGCTAAGTAGCCTTGGATACAACTATTTTTTGTATTGTGTCATTAAGAGCAAATTTGGTCTTCATCCAGATTGGTTCAGTACTAAAAGGATATCAGAGCTCATGGGTGCTGTTGGAAAGTAAGCCTATGTTCTTGTGGTCATCCTGGACAGGGCCCTGTTGATGGAAAGTTTCCCTTAAAATCAAGTATTCTCTTGAGTTGTGTTTCTAAGAGTGTCGGGACCTGTGATTACTTCTTCCCTTGTCCCTTGGTCTTGTTTGCATATGGTTTTAGTTATATGGATTGACAAAGATTATTGGTCTAGTTACATTTCTGGCTCACCACGGGTTGTGTTAAGAAGTTTTGAATTAGATGTGCTTCTGTTCGGTTAACTTCCATTGAGTTTTTGTTCAATTGAGGTTGAAATTTTTTCCTCATCTTGGGATTATGTATTTCCTGAATGTACACGTAATTCTTCCCAGGACATCTTTAAATCGGATACCCAAGGCTCCTTGGTAACCTGCTTTTGTTTCTTCAGTTAGCAATTCTTCAAATTTCCTCCTAGTGCACCAAGTGAGAACTCGGTTTCTAGCTCTCTAGTTGTTTTTTTAATTTCTTCATTTTTTTTCTGGCCTTTTGTTTGACGTTATTGAATTGTGAAAATAGATTGATGCAAAATTCTTAAAAGCTGAAAATTCTGAGTTAGCTCTTCTATGAATGAGAAAAGCTGTTCATTTTCAATTTTTATATATTTGTTTTTTCTTGGGGTATGATGTGCATTTTCTTTGTATTATTTTCAATTATTTTGTATCACATTTTTTTGTTTTATTTTTTTTATTCAGGGAATAAACGGGTTCAGATTTGCTTGTCTTCAGCTTAATTGGCTACATGGTTAGTGTTCTCTCTCTCTCTCTGTCTCTCTCTCTCTCTCTCATTTGCTCATAAATGTGCATGGATGGTTTTCACTTGAATTTTTGTTTTCCACCTTTAATTTTCTTCTCTGTATTATTAGCTATTTATGATGCTTCTGTGGATGGTAATGGATCTAGTTCTAGATATGAAATTGTATGCTCATGGCCAGCTCGCATCCCCCCAGTTTCAATAGATTAGACTTGGTTAAATATTAATTCATTCCTATGTAAACTGCTGCTATGTGTAATTCACATGTTTTCATTATTTGGGTTGTATATATAAATGGCCGGGTCGGGGCTTTTCTTTTCCTTTGTATTCATTGTATTCCAACCAAGTCAATCGATTGAAACTTTGTCATTGAGGTGTTGGCTACATGATTAAATCATCTCGAGGTATTGAAGAAGATCTAGCTCCTTGGCTTGTTGGTGTGAGCAGAAGGAGAAAGTTTGGAAGTCATGTAGCCCTACCATGACATGGGATACGAGATGGCCATTTTTCTTTTTCTTTCTTATTATGTTGTGAGGCTGTAGATCAAATTTACACCCTCATGTAGGGCCATTGCTGCCATTCTTTTTCACTTTTTTGGATGGGAAATGTGATTGGTGATATTAGATTCAAGTTAGACTAAAACTAATTTGTAAAATATTTTTGGAACTTAGAGAAATCCACTTGGTACTACTTAGGTTTGTAATTTATATAAATTCGAATTTAGTGCCCAAACCCTACCACATTAAGAAACTCCCGGCCCTAAAAATATGAGTCAATCCTTTGACAAAATTTAAAGATCCCTAATTCTAACGGCTCAATTCATGATGTACAATACTTAATTGCATCTTCCAAATTATGATTGTTCTTCTTAACTCTATTCAAAATACCCATGTACCCTAACAATGCAAACCACAACCCTTGGGATTCAAAACCTAAAACCTCAAATATACTTTCAAGCCCTAGGAAAGCTACTCTCAAGGTCTTGTTCATTTGTAGGAATTGGAGAAGAAGGAATTCGAATCTCATTCCCTTCTTAGAATATTTATAAATGGATTTTTGGATTCTTATTCCAGTGTTTGGAAATCTAAACATATCTGTGATTTTTATGGATTTGATATATTATTTTTAATATGATAACATTAGCTATTAGCACAAGTGTGTTATTTTGGTTTCCTAACTATAGATATGTTATTAGTGTGCTAGTTTTTTACTTTAGCTATTTTCTATATGAAATTTTTTTCAGAGGACTTTAAAAAGGTTTTTTTGTTTCTTACATTTTCAACCGGTTTAAGATGAATAAGATAAATTCCCATGTAGAAAAAATCCCATGGGTCATGAGACACCCATTTCAGCCTCTAATCCTTAAATGAACGGTTGTCTAAACGACTTATAATAGATATAGGGTTTCTCTAGATTGAACCGTTAATTTATTCGTTGTCTAAATATCATAAGTATAAACCATTCACATAATCCTTGATCTTTCACTCTTCAACTTTCAATCACAAAAATCATGAAAACACAATGCCCAAAAGTAGTTCACTATTTAATTAGGATACCATGCATATACATGGAAACTTGAAAAATCTCAAGCACTACTTCCTAATCCCCATAAACAAACAATATCATTTGAAGTCTTACAATCCTATGTGTGATTACACAAAAATACTAAATTCTATAAACCCGTGTACCTATTTTCTACCTCCTAACCAAATCATAACAAAGCAAAACAAGCCATATCCTTCTGAAACTTTCTTTAGATTAACTGTTAGTTTCATCTTTGTCTAGCTACATGTAAAAAAAATTTAAACAACTCCTAGAATCTAGATCTTTCAATCCATTCTTTAACTCTCAACACTAAACAACTAAAACTGGAGGTGACAAGATCCAAACGAAAAATCATAAGATGAGAAGAATCTGAACCATGTAATTAATTCATATATCTATTCCTTCCCCAAATCTAATAAGATCTATTAAATGTAGCTCACAATTTAGATGGAATTCCAATGAGGAGATCCTATACCACTGAACCTTAGGCATCAAAACAAACAATAATTACCTTATGAAGATGTCTTTCTTCACGCATATGCCTTCTTATCCCTTTCTAAAATCTCTAGTTGTCCAACTAGCGTACGAGATTTGATATAAAGCAATACTTTATGCCCTCTTGTAGATTTTAAACAAACAATTTAAAAGGATACCCATACATATATTCATAAATATAGAATTGAAATAAGAAAAATCTGGACACTTGCAGACACTCGAGCACTCCTAACTCATAGCATATTTTATCTAGAGAGAACCATTAATTCTTCTTAGCCTAATCTAAAACATAAAAGTTGCAAATAACTCCTTGAATCCTTTGTTCTTTCTACCCTCAATCTTAAAATTTCTGAAGAAAGTCACAGTATTTTTTCTTGTTCTTTCTTTACGAAGGTCATTTTCCCTCCTCCCAAATATATTGACCACATACTAAAATTATCATAGAGATAAAAGTACTAATATTTCTCTTCGTTAATCTTACACAATCAAAATATAAGCAAAATTAATCTTATCGCTAGGAAAACTTCTTGAGCTAAAATGATCTCTTTCCATAAATATTCTACTCTTGATCACAAAAATTCAAAGAGTAACACGAAAACCTAAGATTTTTATACACTGCTGGGCAAGGCCACATTAGACCCACCCCAGCAATGTAAACTTTGAATTCTTGTAATCACTCGCAAATCATATTGCATTATTCGTTTGAGTTTTACACGACAATGAACTAAGGACACCTTGAACAACTCATCACCATGCTTTATGAATGAGGCTATAATATATCAAGTTTGCCAAACGTACAGGCCCTACGTGAGGTCCATTGCTCCTACTTGATTGCATCTTCTTAATTCTTTTCCCTCAGATACCCTCGTGCCCTAACAATGAAAACGAACCAAAAATTCGAATCCCATTAGCTATTTCTTCGTAGTACGTGATTTTTGTTTCCTTGCTATTGCTATTTTAATAGTATATTATTTTTTACATTAGCTATTTTCCTATATATGATACATTTTAAAAAAATTTATCTTGTTTATCACTCCCATTCTAATTTCAAAACTATAGATATCATAGACAATTCCAAGCCTTGTTCATATAAAACTCTCTCTAAATCTTTCAAACCTTTATTGAACTTTCAATCAAAAACATCACGACACAACACCCAAAAGTAGTTCAACAAGGACACTTGCAAATTTTTACGTGCCTTGAGAAATTTCCCTAGAAAGAAACAATATATGCATAAGTTTCAATTCCTAAAAAATCAGAACAAAGCAAAATAAGCCACAGCCCTAGGAAACTTTCTTCAGATTAACTATTTTCATCTGTCTAATTATAAAAATTATAAACCACTCCTAGAATCCTAGAGTTTATTATTTTTTTTCAATCCACTTTTTAAGATGAATTCCCATGTAGAAAAATTCCCATAGGGCATGGGAATTCATCTTGTTTATACATATCCCAATCAGGTTTAAGGTGATTCATCTCGTTTTGGTAATTATCATTCTCATTCCCATTTCAGCCTCTAATTCCTTAAATAATGGGTATCAAAACTATTTGTAATAGATATAGGCAATTACCAAAACCGATGGCTTTATCATAGATTAATGGTAATTTATTCGTGGTCTAAACATAGAAACTGTATACCACTTAAAGAATCCTTGATCGTTCAACCCACAGTTATTAGAACCGAATCGAACATTAAACAGGCAAGGTTGTCGGTTCACAGTTCATTAGTTCAACCGGTATTATAAATTAAATATATTTTTATTTATTCATATATGTTTTACCTTAAATATAATTTATATTTGCAAAGTAAAACAAGGTTGGTAGAGTAGTGTGACAATTTTATCATTAGTTCCAAGTTCAACTCTTAGGAGTCACAAATACATCAAATTTTTTAAAGAGTTAAAAAGTCAAAGCTGGTCAACGATTTTTTCAAAAAATCTACTGGTTGGTGCACTGATTTTTCAAAAAAACCAGTCGGTTTATCTAGTTCAATTCAATTTTAGTGCATTTCTAGTAAATTAGTTGAATCGGAGTGATTCATGGTCCGGTTCCTGATTCAACCGGTTGAACTGTCTTGTCTGGTTTGACTCTAATAAGTATGATTCAACCCATAGGCAAATTCCTAGAACCTAGAAACTTTTATTTAGATTAGTTAGTTTATCTTTGTGTTAAACGTACAAAATTGGAGGTTTTCATTTGTTAGACAATAGTAAGATGAAAAGAAACTAAACCATAGTTAATCGGTACATCGAATCTTTCCCAAATCTAATCGGATCTATTAAATGCAGCACGCAATTTAGAAAGAATTCCAATGAGGAGAACTTATAAAGTAATCAAACAGACAATAGTAATTTACGGAGTCTTAAACCCAACATTACCAGATGCATGACTTTTCCCTTTCTAAAATCTCTAGTTGACCAATTAGCGTACTAAATTGTATCCAACTCAAGCAAACATTACGCCTTTCTTTACACTCCGCTTTCTTTTTCATAATGTAGTCAACTAACTAATATAAAAATCTGCCTACCAAACTTCCTTTAGCTTGCACAATTAATTTCTTCTTCCCAAACAAAAAAATTATAACCTAATGATTTCGTTCTCCTCTAAAATCTATTGATATGTGTTAAAAAATTTGGGTGGACAGTCAAATAAGAAAAGTTTTTAAATATAGAATTCAAATAAGAAAATTTGGGTGGACATACTTTGAATCCTAGAACCAAATTGAAAGAGAAATCCACTTGCTACTATTTAGGGATGTAATTTTCATAAACCCACCCCAATTTAGTGCCCAAACCCCTAGCACATTAAGAACTCCTGGCCCAAAAAAATAGGTGAGTCAATCTTGACAAAGTTTAAAGATCCCTAATGAAAACCAACAACCCTCAGGATGCAAAACCAAAAATCTTGAGATTCTTTTAAGCCCTTAGGAAAACTCAAGGCCCTGTTCATTTTTAGGAATTAGAGAAGAAGGAATTTGTATCCCATTCCATTCTTATAAGATGTACGAAAGGATTTTTGGATTCTTATTCCAGCGTGTGGGAATTGAACATACCTTTGATTTTTATGTGTTTGATGTATTATTTTTAGTATGTTGACATTATCTATTTTGCAAGTATGTTATAATGGTTTCCTCATTATAGATGTGTTAATAGTGTGTTAAGATTTTCAGCTTTATTAGTTTCAATCTTACTCTTATCTTTAGGTAATTCCTAGGGAATAAGAATGAGATAAGGTAAGATTAGGTTTAAGATGAATTCCCATGTATAAAAAATCCCATGGGGCAAAATACATACATCCCAAATGCAAGAAATGGGAGAAACTATCATTCCCATTCCCATTTCAACCTCTAATTCGTTGAAGGAATGAGTGTCAAAACTACTTAAAGATAAAGAGTAAGATTGAAAACCATTAGTTTATTCGTTGTCTGAACATAAAAACTGTAAACCACTCAAAGAATCCTTAATAGTTCAACCAATAGGCAATTCTTAGAACCAACAATTACCTTATCCATAGGAAAGTTTCTCTAGATTGAATCGTTAATTTATTTGTTGTGTAAACATCCTAAATATAGACCACTCAAACCATACGAAGCCCTCCTCCTTCCTAATCCCTAGAAACAAACAACATCATCTGAGGTCTTAATCCTACGTTGGCCTTTGCTTACATAAAAAGAAAATACCAAATACTAAATTTCGTATACCTATTTTTCACCTCATAGGAAACTTTCTTTAGACTACCTTTTAATATCATCATTGTCTAGCTAAACGTTAAAAATATAAGCCACTCCTAAAATCCTAGCTAGATCTTTCAATCCATCCTTTAACTCTCAATCTCAAAACTATAAACACTAATCGGCATACTCCAGGCTTTCATTTGTTAGACAATAGTACCCAAACCAAAAATCATAAAATGAAAAGAATCTATAAACCATGAAATTAATCCGTATATCGATTCCTCCCCCAAATCCAATTAGATCTATTCAAGGCTCACAATTTAGAAGGAATTCCAGTAAGGAGAACCTATATAGTTGCAAAACCTTAGGCATCAAACAAACAATAATACCTTACGAAGTCTTAAAGCCTAGTCTTCACACATGCCCTTTCCATTTCTAGAATCTTTGGTTGATCAACTAATGTATATTAAGCCGACATTTCACCTCCTAAATCTTAGCCAACTAAAGCAATACGTTACGCCATTTTAAAAGCCCAGTACTTTTCTTTACACTCAGCTTTCCTTTTCTTTCCTTTTCTTTGGCTTACACATTTAATTTCTTCTCTCGAAATGCAAAAATTACAACCTAATGTGTTGATTCTCTTCTAAAATCTAGTGAGATGTGTTAAAGGTAACTCATAATTAAGAAGGATTAATTAGCATGCATATTCATAAGGTTTTATAAAATTCGATTAAGAAAAATCTAGACACTTGTAGAAGCTCTAGTTCTCAGCCTTTCTTTTTTACAAAGGCCCATTTCCTATTCTAGTTGATCAACTAACATACTAAAATTTGATAGATATGAAGAATATCAATTACAGAGGCTTCATAATATAGCAAAGTCAAACGTAACCTTAAATTCGTAGGAAACTTGCTTAGAATGAACCATCAATTCTTCTTAGTCTGATGTAGAACATAAAAGTTATGACTCTTTGAATCCTTTGTTTGACTCTCTCAATCTCAAAATTTTTGAAGAGTAAATACAAAGTTGAGTTTTTCTTCTTTTTTTTTTTTTCTTCCCCCTTTTTCTTTCAAATATAAATAGGCAAACAAGAACATATAATATATTAGAAGAATATGAACCACGTAGTTATTCTAGAAAGTTTATTGAAAGGTGTTACAAATCACGAACTAGATGTGTAATTCACATAAGGACAAACTAGACACTAACAAAACATTAAGTATTCTTAATCCCAAGAAGTTGGCAACACAGTATGAAGTCATTTGGCTGATATGGTATAACTAACCAATTATAAATTACACCACGTGGTCGGTGGTCCATTATTGTCCCAATCATCCCACATCAGTCTCACGAACTAACGTCTCATGGAAAAACATTAGACGACATTGCCGTCAATCCTTTAAAATTTGAAATTTCAGCCCATCCAAAATTTAAATCAATCCTGCCCTCAATACAAAATGAAAAACACCCAGTCATCCGTTTCTCATATACTCTCATCGTCTCACTAAATTCTGTCTTTCTCTCACCGCCACAGCAAGAACATCACCAAATCAGTTATGGTTTTCTCACCTCCGCTTCAATGGCATCCTCCGGCACACAGCCAACAGTAGAGATCTGCATCTCTTTGACGTTTTCAGCGACCCCCTCATATCTACAATTTTCACAGCAAGGTATTAACCAATTTGCAGTTTATTTCCCCAATCTAATGTGTTAAAATCCAGTATAACAAGTGAAGTTTAACCCTTGCATAATAATGTGAGCAACCATATCAAAAACTCAAACCAAAAATTTAATGATTAACAATGATATGCCATTCCTAATCCCAATAAATCGTCTTCAAAGCTTACGTTGGCCTTTCTTCACATAGGCCCTTTTTTCTCTCCAAAATTTGGTTAACCAACAACTATCAAGTATTTAAGTCATACTACATAAATCTTACCAAACCAAATAACAAAGCAATAAAAGAAACAACCCTAGGATACTTTCTCTATGTTGAACGGTTAATTTTTTCTTTCTGTAAATGAAAACCCTATAAACCATTCCTAGAATCCAAGATTTTTCAACCACTTTTTCAACTTTCAAAATCACAGGTCATGAACTAGACAACCGAAGTAAAGATTTTCATTTCTTAGACACTATTATCCCCAATTTGCTAATTCTTCTTCAAATCTATTGACATGTGTCCAAGTAGTTCACAATTTAGAAGAATACCCTGCATAAATATTAGAACTTGCAAATCCTAAAAAACTAACAACACCTTACAAATCTAAAAGCCAACAATAGCCTTTCTTTACATCAACTCTTTTCCCTACAAAATCTAGTTGAACAAGTAACATGCTAAAACTATATAAAGATAAATATCAAATACCGATGTTTAGCCCTTACATCACATTAGCACCCATTTCAAAAACTAAATATGAAATTTAATTGAGAAAATTTTCTAGGCATTAGCAGAACCCCCAAATCCTGAAAAACTGACAACACCTTACAACTCTAAAAGCCAACAATATACCCTTTCTTTACACCGACTCTTTTTCTTTTCTAAAAATCTAGTTAACCAACTAACATGCTAAAACTATTTTGAGATAAATGCCAAATACGGATGTTTAACCCTTACATGAACATTAGTATCTTAAAATCTCAACACCAAATCCTTGAAGATTGATTATCATATGCCAGTGGAGGTTTTTATTTCTCAGAAAAATATACCCAAAATCAAACATTATAAATTTAAAAGAATTTGAACCATATAATCAGTTTGTAGGTAATTCTGCCAAATATATTGAGATGCGTTAAAAAAACTTAGAATTCGAAGGATACCACGCATATTCATAAGATAATATATATGGAATTCAAATCAGGAAAACTTAGACACTTTGAGTACTCCCTAATCCCAAAAAGCTACCCATAGGATTAATTGTCATATGGCACTCCTAGTCCCCATTAAACAACGCATTAAGGTAAATGCAAGTGCCTACATATATGACACTTCACTTTAACTCTACTTGGGTGATATGAGATTCAACTCATAGCACCACCTCACCCTCACTTAAGAGATCTTTCTGGTCTTGAGCGTTATACTTTCAACTGGTCTAGGCTTTGATACCATTCAGTCACAACTCAAGATTCCCATAGTACAATATTATCTACTTTGGGCCTTGGTCTATATGGCTTTAAAAGACGTTGTACAAAGGAGATGCAAGTGACTATGTGGAACCCTATTTAAGAGTTCTTTCTACCATTACGAAGTCTTAAAGCTTATATCGACCTTCCTTAGTCTACATGGCTTTAAAAGAGATGAATATCGATCCTAAATCTTATGAAATCTTATCCTTAGGTTATTTTCTAGATTGAACAGTTAGATTTCAATCTAAATTCTATAACACTAGGCGATCAAAGTGGAGGTTTTCATTTCTAAGAATACATTTCAAAAATCAAATATCATAGAACTAGAAGAACCTAAACCATAGTCTACAATTTTAGAAGGATACGTTTAAGAAAATCGAGACACATGAAGAGCACTAAACCCCAAGAGCTAGTTGATTGACCAGCTACCAAGCTTAAAACTTGATTAGCATTTGCACCCATCTCATAATCTCAAATTCGGAATTTTTGGTATTCAATATCTTATGTCAGTAGTTCTATTCTCATGTTTCTCTTCCCAGTTAAGTTGATAATTTCACCAGTGAGCTTGACATGGTTTGTGAGTAAATAAGAAGATGCATGGCAAGTTCAAGAATGTCCTTTCGGTGACCTTTTAATTTCTCGATTCCAAAAACAAAAAAAACCTCTAAACTCTAAAACCACCTTGAGTCTTAATGCCAAACTTTTAATGGTTAGAAGTTCTATCCACACTCTAAAAGATCAAAGTATCATGCATTTTCATTTAAATTAATAATATGAGTTAAAAAGATGAAGTGCATAAGATTACACTTTTACTCTCACACAACCAACAACTTGAAAGCCTTAAATTCTACATAAAAGCTTTTAAGCAAAACAACAAAAATTGTATAAACCCTTGTAAATTCCAAAAAGCACAAAATCATGTATTCCAATTACCATTGCACAAGTAGTTGAAGTCTAAAAATATTTTAAATTATATTTTTTTATAATCAATGAGAAATAATTATTACATCATGAGAAATATATTGCATTCAACAATCTCATATAAATCACAATATAAATCCACCACTAAGGGAAGTCGAACTCAAATTCTCAACAACTAACGTAAACTAGAATAGCCAACTAGATGCCATTAAACCATGTGAGTGTCGGAAACTCAACATCTGAAGTAAAGTACTAGAATAGCCAATTAGATGCCATTACTCTGTTCAATTATAGCCCAAATTACAAGCATAGCGACATTGAACCCAAAACCTCAGTTATGAGTTCTCAAAGTTACCTATACCCTCAAAGTTGGAATTTGTGTTAAAAAAAATTTCAATCGATGCTTTTGATACTAAGCATAGCAAATATAAATGAAAGATTTTTGATAATATGTGTTCTTAAGGCACATTTTAAGTATGTTTTGTTTAATTGTATAAAACGTTACGAATTGTATTTTTAGTGTTAAAAATTATGAAAATACAATTTCTAGTACTTTATACAATCAGATAAGCACATGCTTAATATTGCACTTGTCCACCCCCACCCCCAAAAAAAAAAGGAAAAAAAAAGAGCAATGATCCATTGCGCACCAATCAATTTCTTTCCTAAATGAATAGGGGATGCCTTGGAAGCAAACTATTTAGGAGCTCATTTCCTCGAACCTAAATATATCTCCAAATTTTAACGTCCATCTTAGTATCCAAATGATAGAGCCTTGGGACCTAATTGTGGAAATTGTTTTCAAAATATATAATATATATACTGTTTTGGGGTTTTTTAAAAGAGTTTTGACTAGCTTTGAAAAAAGTTTTTATTACCTTATTCAATGAATCCCACATTGAAAAGTGAGAAGTTTTGTAAAGTATAAATGCTACAAACTTTCTTTAGATTACATTAGAGCAATGATTGGGTGCACTCAAGTGTGAGCATGTGTACCATGCCACTTGTGCACCACGTGCATGTCTCGTGCGCAAGTCGCGTGGCGCTTTAGTGGTGCACTTGGACACATGGCACGTGCTAATACATAAGCAAAACCAATCGTATGATGGGAATCACACCTGATTATAAAAGTGTGATAAATGGTCTGATCAATCATTGAATAGGTGTGATCTACATTGTTAGATTAGAAAGAGACAATCTAACGGTTGTGTTTAAACCACTTAATTGTTAGAAATCGGTTATTATTTGAATTCTAACACTTATGTCTTGTCTAAAGAGACATCAAAATGGCTATAAAACAAATTCACAGGCATTAAAGTTCTTTATTCTTTCTAATTTTTATTATTTATCATCTCTTAAATTTGTTTTTGCAGAAATAGACATTCATATTCTTGACAGACTTGATAATTAGATGGTATTTGAGTCTGAGTTCGTGTGTATAACACGCAGTTAGAATTATAGATTTTCTAGACTCCATTATATCGTGGAGGCGATTCGCTATTAATCTGATGCATACTAGATTTTGAGAATTGATGGGAACGAAAATCGTCTTAAGGAAAGCAATATTAATCGTGCCTCCGAAGCATTTGTTTATCTTCTTCTTTTTTTTACCGATTTCTTAAAACGATATTACAACCATGGCAGCACCATTGTAAGAGTTCTCTGTAGACTTTATGGAACTGGATCATTTTGATGGAGCAAATTTTAAAAGAAGGCAGAAGAAGTTGCACTTTCTATTTGCCAGTCTCAAAGTGGGGTATGTTCCCACCACCCTAAAGCCTGTAACAAATGAAGATGAGATTGTGACTGAAACAAGGATAAGGACGAAATGGGAGCAAGATGACTACCTTTGCAAAGGACATATCTGCAATGCAATGTCTGATACTCTGTTCGACATGTACCACAATAAGGGGACTGCTAAAAAATTATGGGATGCACTTGAAGCCAAGTACTTAATAGGGGATGCCCCTAGTAAGAAATTTCTAGCTTTAAAAATTTTCGGTTATAAAATGGCTGATACTTGTCCTGTTATTGAGCAATTTAATGAAATCATGCATATCCTTAACCAATTCAATTAGTATGACATGAAAATGGATGAATTTGTTACAGTATCTGCCATTTTGGACAAGCTTCCTATTATCATGGAAAGATTACAAAACAAGTCTTAAACAAGGAGGATATGCATGATTGGGCTGTCATCTTTGGATTGAGGAAGAATTCTTAAAAAGAGATAGTAATGACGAGCATAGCTCTCATGCCTCCAAAGTACATATGATGGAGGATGTATAAGGGTCAAAATAGTCCTCCCAATCTCGACAAGACAATTGTAAGAGGGGCAGATGTAACAATGGCAATAATTCTAAAAAGCAACCAGAATCATAATAAAAAGAAAAATAAGGGTGTATGTTTCAATTGCAAAAAGAAAGGTCACTATAAAAAAGAGTGTCGTCTCTTTAAGAAACAAAAAGGGAATGATTCTAAAGACTCTAAAGGATAAATTTGTGGCCATAATATCTAAGGTTAACATCTTTGAAGACAATAAAGCATGGTGGATTGACTCTAGTGTGATAAGGTATATTTATAAAGATAAAAGTTATTTCAAGACCTATAAACCCATAAAGGACGACGATGTTCTTTACATGGGCAACTCGTCCACTGTAGCAGTCAATAGAAAATGATATGTGGATCTAGAGTTTACTTCTAGAAAAAGCCTTACTCTTATTGATGTATATCATGTACCAGAATATGTATGCATACTTAAAATCACTAGAAAACCATTCTCTAAGGTTGATAGAAATTCTACTTTGCTGGAATTGATTCATAGTGATGTGTGTGATATGCACCCATACTATGATAAGTTTACTTTGCTAGAATTGCTGGAATTGATTCAGTTTTAGATAAGTTTAAAGTTTACAAAATATAAGTTGAATATCAATGTAATGCATAGATCAGATAGGGAAGGTGAATATCATTTTCCTGCATTTTGCGAATCTGTTGGTATTGTCCATGAAACCTTTATGGCTTACATTCCACAACAAAATGAAATTGCTAAAAGGAAAAATAGAACATTAGTAGAAATGACTAATGCTATGCTTTTTAATTCCAGTCTTTCTAAGGGTTTTTTGGGTGAAGCTATGTTAACTACATGTCATATTTTAAATCGTGTTTCTCACAAGTCTAAAGTGTCTTCATATGAGTTATGGAATAAAAGAAAGTCTAATTTGTCTTATCTTAAAGTTTGGGCTTGTAGAGCCATTGTTAGATTACCTAAGGCTAAGATCAAGAAGTTAGGACAAAAAGCTATTGAATGCATTTTCTTAGGATATGCAGAATACAGTACCTATAGATTTCTTCTTATTGAGTCTAACGATTCAATTGAGACCAATACTATTTTTGAATCTAGAAATGCAGTTTTTTATGAAATTATGTTTACTTCTATTCCTAGAATAAATGAGACTAGTAAATATATAGAATCAACTTTGGAACCACAGAAAGGTGTCATTAAATCTGCTGAACCTAGGAGGAGTAAAAGGATAAGGATTGAAAAGTCTTTTAGGCTAGATTTCATTGTTTATTTGGTAGAACATACTAGAGATTCTATCTCTAAGCAAACTTTAGTTTCTCTTTCTATAGAACCTAACCCTCTTTCATTCGATGAGGCTATGAAGTCTCAAGATTTAGTTTTTTGGAAAGAGGTTATTAAAGATGAAATGTACTCTTTTATGGGTATTAAAACTAAGAAATTAGTTGCTCTACCACCTGGTTATATTCCTGTTGGATGTAAATGGATTTTCAATAAGAAAATGAAGGTAGATGGAACTATAAACTAGTTTAAGGCCAAATTAGTTACTAAAGGTTAAAAGCGACAATAAAGTACATACTATTTTGATACTTACGCACTTGTTGCTAGAATTAGTACTATTTGATTGCTCACTGCATTAGCTTCTATCTATAACTTTGAAATTCACCAAATAGATGTTAAAATTGCATTTCTAAATAGTGAATTGGATAAAGAAATTTATATGGACCAACCTGAGGGTTTTATCATGCCTGGATAATAACATAAAGTTTGTAAGCTGGTTAAGTCTTTTTATGGACTTAAACAAGCACCTAAACAGTGGCATGAGAAATTTGATCAAGTTATGGTTACTAGCGGTTTTAGAATACATGAATTTGAAAAGTGTTTTTATAGTAAGTTCAATAATGATAAAGGTGTGATTATTTGTTTATATGTAGATGATACGTTGATTTTTGGTACTAATTATGATAGCATTGTGAATGTTAAGAAATTTTTATCATCTAGTTTTGAAATGAAAGACATGGGAATTACTGATATTATTTTGGGTATTCGAATTAAAAGAAATAGTAATGGGATTGTCCTCTCTCAATCACATTACATAGAAAAAATAATCAGAAGATATGATTTATTTGATTGATTGCAAACTTGTGAATACACTGCTTAATTCAAATATGAAATTGTATCCTAATATGAAATTGTGAATATACTGTTTGATTGTTTCATGTATGCTATGACATGCACACGACCTGATAATGCTTATACAGTTGATAAACTTAGTAGATTTACTAGTAATCCTTGCACTAGTCATTGGAATATTATAACAAGAGTTTTGAAATATCTAAAATGGAACCATGAATTATGGTTTGAGTTACGGTGGGTATTATACGGTTTTGGAAGGATACATTGATTCTAGTTGGATATCTGACCGAGATGAGCAAACATCAACCAGCGGATGGATATTTCTCCTAGGTAGAGGAGCTATCTCTTGGAGTTCTAAGAAGTAGACTTTGATTACAGACTCCACCATGGTGGTAGCAGAGTTTGTAGCTTTGGCTTCTTATAGCAAAGAGGCTAAGTGGCTTAAAAATTTGTTGTTGGAAATTCTTCTTTGGCCTAAACCAATTTCACATATATTATGATAGTGAGGCTACACTATCATTGGTATATAGCCACATTTATAATGGCAAGTCTAGGCACATTGCCTTAAGGCATAGCTATATGAGACAATTACTCACTGATGGAGTAATCACCATAGATTTTGTGAAATCATGCCAAAACTTGGCAGATCCATTTACTAAAGGACTTGTAAGACTTGGTGAAGAAAACATCAATAGGGATGGATCTTCAGCTCACATGATTAGTCACCACTGATGAAAACTCGACTCAACGCTTAAAATATCAAATCTTGAGTTCAATGAGGCAAAGTACATCTGATGTAGTGACTGCAAGCACTATACATATTTTCATCCTAAGGAAAAAGTGCTTGGTACCAGTAATGTAAATGAAGAAGGTTGAGCAATAAGCTTTTAATAGACTTATGCCAGATTGTGTTGGAGTGGTTAAGTTACTGAAACACTTCAGATAAGTCTACCTATATGAGTGTTGAAGGTGGTGCTGCTTTTTATGATGACTTGGGCAGTCTCTAAAGCACTCATAAAACAGGATATAGACACAAGGCCAATCCACGTGTTGGCTTTTATGAATTTACTTAAAAAGAAGAAAACTAGTGTGTGAGATGTGTTCGGTTGGATATATAGGATTGCTAGTTCAAAGTTTGTCTATTATGCTATTCAAGTACATAATACACCTTCATTTATGCATTAGTTTTCCTTGTCTCGTCAAGAAGTGTTTTTTCAAATTATTTTGAAAATGTTGGGGGATTGTTGAAATTATTTTTAAAATATATATAATACATGTAGTAGTTTTGGGATTTTCCAAAAGTGTTTTGACTAGTTTTAAAGAAAGTTTTTATTGCCTTATTCAATGAATCACACAATGCAAAGTGAAAAGTTTTGTAAGGCATTTATAAATGCCATAAGCTTTTTATGTATTGCTTTAGAGCAATGATTGGGTATAACACTCAAGTGTGAGCATGTGTATCATGCCACGTGCACGTCTCGGGTGTGAGTCGCGTGGCGCAATGTGGCTTTAGTGGCCCACTTGGACACATGGCACGTGCGCATGTGGCGTGAGAAGTTTTGTAAGGCATTTATAAATGCCACCAATTTTCTATGTATTACTTTAAAGCAATGATTGGATGTAGCACTAAGTGTGAGCATGTGTGCTTCACGTGTGTGCCATGTGCACGTCTTACGTGCAAGTCGCGTGGCACAATGTGGCGTTTTAGTGGCACACTTTGACATATGGCATGTGTGTTTGTGACGTGTGATCAAGATCATTGATTTTTATCAATCATGATTATCAATGATCGGATAGCTAATACATAAGCAAAACCGATCGTATGGTGGGAATCACACTTGATTATAAAGGTGTGATCAATGGTTTGATTAATCAATGAATATGTGTGATCTACACCGTTGAGTTAGAAAGGGGCAATCCGATGGTTGTGTTTAAACCTACAACTGACTATTTGAAATCAGTAATTGTTTATGTTCTAACAATCATGTCTTGTCTAAAGAGACACCAAAATGTATATAAAACATGATAGATTTGCAGGTGTTATGCACCGATTTTTCTGTAACTTCTCTCTCTTCTTTCTAGTTTTTATTATTCATCTCTGAAATCTGTTTCTGCAGAAATAGACATTCAAATTCTTGACAGACTTGATAATCAGAGAATATTCGGCTCTGATTTTGTATGTGCAACACGCAGTTAGAATTACAAATTTTCTAGATTTTGAAAATTAGTAGTGGAAAATATCATTTTAAGAAAAGCAATACTAATTGTGCCTTGGAAGCATTCGTTCATCTTCTTCTTTCTTTTACAGATTTCTGCACTAACTCTAAATACAAGAAATTATGCATAAACCATAAAACTCATTAATCCAAAAATCTTTAGCCCAAAATAAAAAATTCTAACCTCATATAATACTCTCTCTAATCTTTTCTCATTTGAACCTATTAATCATTGAACTAAGATAAAGCGTAAAGAACTCTGTGACCGTTAAATATAACCACAAATTCAAATCACTTGAACAAATGAAAAACGTATTCTCAAGCTCCACAACAAACTTCTTTGAAATCCATATATAATCAGCTTTTTTTTACTAGTTTGCTCAAGTTTCATTGAGGAATTTTGTTAGGGTCCTGATTAAAGTTTCATCGTATTTATCATGGCATATTCCGTTCATCAAATTTGTATTCTCAATTTTTAAGTTCAGCCAATAAATTGATCAGCTAGTTAAAATATTGAATTGGTGTACTTTTATACAAAAAAAAATTGTAAATATTCTAAATTGGGTAAATCTTGCAACTTTGGTATACTATCAAATTCTTACACTAGATGAATAAACATTTTGTAGCTTGTTTTATCAAGTCGACCATTGGCCCAAAACATGCATTCTTAAAGCAAATCAATTGGAGTTTGAAACCATCTTATTCATATCATGCTCTAAAATTAGAGAAATGTGACCTTCCCTGAAGGCTGTTAACATATGCAATCAACTCACCGGCCATTTATGTTGTGTTTGGAAACTGAAAAAGAAAAAGAAGAAGAAAAAATTGAGAGAAAAGAGAACAAAATGAATGGTTTTAAATTCCATTACGAAAAAAAGGACATTTTGCGTTGGAAGTTTTTTTCCACAGCTCGTTTGCCGTGGCAAAAAACGTCATTTGCTACGGCAAGATGACTGTGGCAAAAACTCAAGGCAAATAGTTATTTGCGACGGGGAGAAAAATGGTGGCATAAAGTAGTTTTTGCCTCGAGTAATTGCGACAGCAAGTTTACCGACGCAAAAAAAATAATTTAGCGACGGAATTGGCCACAGCATAGCGTACTGTGGCAAAAAAAATTTAATGAAAACAACGTCGTTTTGATTTTGGCGAGTCCCCTTCTTCTTTCATCGCAAAACCCTAGCCGTTTCCCCATTTTCCCCCTTCTTCTCTTCTCCCACTCTCTCTCTCTGACCAACCAGCTTGCAAGTAGGACGTCTGCCACACCACCACCACACCACACACATTTCTTCTACGTTGTGCTGCCAACTCCTCGTCCGCTGCCTTGCAATTGCTGCCAGCTCCTCTGCTTCTCAGCTCTTCCTCCGCTACCTTGTAACTATTGCCAGCTCCTCCTCCGTTGTCTTGCAACTGCCACTAGCTTCTCCTTCGCTGCCCTACAACTGCCGCACCACCACACCTTCTTATCGCCCTGCTAGGAGCTCCGTCCACTATAGGTTTGTTAATATTTCTATCCACTGGTGATTTCATATCAAACGATCATTTGAACAATTATTCATTAAAATTTCACAAATAATGTCAACGCATTTCAACAAATAAACTTAGTTCCTGTGGTTGACTTGCTTTTATTTTTTCAACAAATAAGAGATGCTTGCATATAGCATAGTTCCTGTGGTTGCCGGGTTTAACTCGAGTTCTCTTCGATTGTCCATGGCATTTGAATTCACTAACCATTGCACTTTTCTATTGCTTAATCAACCAAAGAAAATAGAGAATTATAGAAAAGTTTATGTCTAGTACAATGTGAATTTTAGCTTTACCCCCTTTCCAAAACCTCTCTAATTTCTTGTTGACTGAGTAGAAATATCAATTTTCCAAAATTTCAATTTCACAAAGTACTTTGCAATGGTAATCTTCAAACTATGCAAGTCATTTGAGGATTGTCAGCCTAGATTATTGACCTGGATCTTGGTTTTTTTTTTTTTTTTTGTGGAATACGTAGGACTTGTTTTTCAATAGTGTGTCATGAACTCGTTTAAAAAATTTTAATGAGTATACTGCTTGAAGAAGACGTAGACACATTCAGTTGGGCAAATGAGAACAAGTTTGACACATTAAATAGAATTAACATCACCCATGAACTAGAATTAACAAACCTGTGGTGGATAGAGAAGTATATTCAGACATGCTCATTTGTTTTTCAATAGAATTAACATCACATTAAATAGAGAAGTATACTGCTTGAACAAGTTTGACACATTAAATAGAATTAACATCACTGTATATATGACATTGTTAAAAATAACTATAGTTACATGACATACCTCACCTAAAACTTTTAGAAATGATAAAAAAGAAAGAAAGAAAAACACAACTACTTAATTGATATTTAAAATTACCTAGGAATGATATGGAGTTCTTCTTTAAAAAAAAAATCCCAAAAGGGGAAGAAAAAAAAATGAATTTTGATTATTGTGATTACTCTTTTATTTCAAATGTTAGTGATGAAAGAAAAGTCATGTCGGTGTTGATCATATTTTGTTTGGGCCAATAATTTGCAAATGAACCCATATATTTGGAGTTGATGAAAAATGGATATAAATGGCCAAATTGGTTGGGAGTAGAGGGGATGATGGCATGCTTTAACCAATATGATAAGATTGGCTTCCAGCCATACCGGTTGGCTGATTTACAAGATCCCAAAAAGTCTAAAACCCACAAACACTATATTTGAATCTTGATTTGGGCAAGAGAAAGAAAAATGAAATGAAATTTTTACGCGTTTAGTATTTTATGAACAACCAAACAAAACAAAAATGAATTTTTTTAGCAAATACTAGTTAATTTCTTTTTATTTTTTAACCCTATCAAATAAAAATAATTAATTAAATTCTTTCACTTCATTTTATTTACCTATCTTTTATTTCTCATTTCCTTTCCTTTCCCTCCACATATTCAAGTCTCTACTTAAGAATCTACTTCATTGACTATGATTTTTATTTTTTTGTTTAAAGTTTGTTGGGGATGTCACCAAACTACTACAGTTAAAAGATAAGGTTTTGACAAGATGGGCTTGTAATGGGGTTTCAAAAACTGAAGCAAGAAGTCTAGATTGTGTACAAATTAGTGGTATATAGCTAAATAAGGACTCATTTTATCTCTAAACTTTAGGTGGGATTGTCTCTTGAGAAGTTGGTTAGTCTAATCAATTAATACTTTACTATCACTCAACATGTTAACCCTTATCCACCTCACATATGAGCTGGTAACTCAATTTTGTATAGTGCATTTAATCACCATTACTTCCTATTTCTTTGTTGTTTATGTATGCCATGTTGTATACATAAGGCACATTTTTGTAACTCTATGTATAAAGGTTGTTTAACCTATTCCTAGTTGTTGTTACATGGTGTAATTTGTATAATCATATGTTAGGTTAAAGAGAGGAGATTGTTTGGAAAGCCTAAATTTGATGAGCTATCATGTCTCAAGACCAAAAAATATAAAAAAAAGATTAAAAATTATGAGCTCTAGCTAAGCATGAATGATCTTCATTCAACCTTCCCATAACTTGAGATTACAGTAGCCCCCATTAGATTAACAAAAGCAGCTCAATGCGTGAAACTCTCGTCATTGCGATTGTTTTCATGTTTTAAATCTCTTAATAATTGAATGTCTTATTTTCCATAATGTGATTCTTATGTTAGGACTTTTTGTGATTCTTAAGTTGTCTTTTTGACCAATGTTTTGTACGTGGATTACTACAAAACAGAATGTGACTCTTAAGTTTGGGATTTTTTGTTTATTTTTGTATATTTATCATCAATTCATAAATTATATGTATTTGATAAGAAAATGAAATATGTGATACACAAACATCTTTGATAAGAAAATGAAATGTTTACAATGATATATGGCATGCATACATATATATTTTATATTTTGATTACCTCATGCTTGCATGAGTTAATTGAAGGATAAGAAAACAACCTTAGACCCATTCAAGAATCCTCATTGGAGTCTGTGGATTCGGCTCTGATGAGATGGTTCTTGAATTGTCTAGTTTTGGACAGTTTGAGAATGCATATGACAGTCAGTGTCTCACCGCTTCAGATTGTTTATCTTTGAGGGTTATTTCGTGTGGCAGATCCTGTAGTTCTCGACGTACATTCTGGATGTAGTGTATATCAATGCACTCATCTATGTCGTGTACGTGGAGAACTGCGGAGAAATACTGCCAAATTTTCCTTGGAGATGGACGAAGCGATTTAAGCTGCTTTATGCTATATAGATTATACATTCCTGAATGGGATAGGACCACCTACCTATTAGAGAGTTGGATGGATAGGTTTCACAATGCAAGGGCATATAAATAAATTATTTTTTAGTTGTTGTGGCGGATAAGTAGTATTGTCGATGTTGGCATGTGCAGAACTATGGACAGGAGTTAGATTAATTTAGGCGATAGGTTGTCACCAGAGTATGTTAATGGGATTGATTAATTTCTATCATTTGCGTATGCCTGCCGGGATGAAAGTTCTGTGATATGGTGTCCGTGTAAGAAGTGTGCAAATCGATACTATAACCCACGAGATGTTGTGTGTAACCATCTTTTGAAGAGTGGGATATTTAGGAATTACAAAAATTGGACAAGTCACAAGGAAGTTCGTTGTCCTTTGCAGCCTCACCAAAAAAATGAAGTGTTGATGGAATCTAACATTGGTACTGACATGGTTGGAATAATACAAAAGACTATTTCATGTGTTGGCACAACTTCTGAGAATGATGAGGACCAGATAGGGTGAAATCAATAAACAACTGATTTTTTCAAACTTTTGGAAGAGGCATAGATTGAATTGTATCCAGGTTGTCAGAAATTTACCAAACTATCGTTCATTGTTCAACTTTTGCATATGAAAGTGCTAAATAGTTGGACGGACAAGTTGATCGATATGTTACTTGATTTGTTGTGTGAAGCTTTCCCTAAGGGAGTGAATCTTTCGAAGAACTATTATGAAGCTCGAAAGATAACTGAAAATTTGGAGTTCACTTATAAGACTTGGGATGCATGCCCTAACAGTTGTATTTTGTTTCGAAATGGGGTTGTCGATCTTAATCAATGTGTCGTATATAGTAGTTCTAGATGGAAAGAATGTGATGATATTGGAGACTCAAAAGGTAAGAAGAAACCTGCAAAACAGATGAGGTATTTTCCTCTAAAGCCAAGGTTACAAAGGCTGTTTATGTCGCCACAGACGTCAAAGGCAATGAGATGGCATGCAAAGGAAAGAGTAAATGACGGGACCTTAAGGCATCTTGCTGACTCACCGGTATGAAAACATTTTGATTAGCATAACCCAGACTTTGCCAATGATCCTCGCAGTGTAAGGCTTGGCCTTGCATCAGATCGATTCAACCCATTCAGGTCAATGAACATAGTCTGTAGTGTTGATTCTATATAACTTACCACCTTGCATGTGCATGAAGCAACCCTTTCTAATCTTGTCTATGCTTATTGATGGCCCAAAATCCCCTGACGATAAGATCGATGTGTATTTGGAACCGTTAATTAAGGAGTTGAATGAGTTGTGGAATGAAAGTGTGCCCACATTTGATGCATCGACAAAAGAAATGTTTCAATTGCATGCATGTTTATTGTGGACAATAAGTGATTTCCCTATATATGCCATGTGAATTTGCTTGTCCCTGTTGCAATAAGGAAACTAATTCCCTATAGTTGAAGCACGGTAAAAAATTTTCCTACAGAGGTCATCGTCGATTCTTACCTAACAGTCACAAATTCTGAAAGGATAAGGTTTCTTTTGATGGTACTTGGGAGTTAAAAGGCAAGCCAAAAGTGTTATCCGGATCAGATCTATTGCTATAGTTAGAGTCGAAAGGAATTCTAACTCAATACAAAAGGGATGACCTTATAGAAAGACGCAGAAGGTTAGTTGAAAAGGACAATCCTGGATCTAAAAACTATAATTGGGAGAAGAAGAGTATATTCTGTGAGTTGCTATACTGGAGACTCAATTTGATTAGATACAATTTCGATATGATGCATATAGAGAACAATGTCTATGATAATGTATTGTGGACAATACTGGGAGTTGTGGGGAAGTCTAAGGATAATTCAAGTGCTAGGTGTGATCTGGAGCTCATGAAACTTAGAAAAGCATTGCACCCGCAGGATAGAGAGAACAATAAAGTCTACTTGCCATATGTGCAGTTCACATTCTCTAAGGAAGAGAAAGGGTTATTCTTAAAAGTTCTTAAGGATGTCAGAGTGTTGAATGGATATGCATCCAATATATCCTGTCATGCTCGTTTAGAAGACAGAACCATTTGAGGTTTAAAGGGTCACGGTAATCATGTCATGATCCAACAACTTATTCCTCTGGTTATACGGAATACATTGCCCAATAATGCTATTCAATCGTTAATTGAATTGAGCAACTTCTTCAGGCAACTGTTCTCGAAGATCAATCGTGCAATTAACTTACAGTATATTTAGGACCGTATTGTGGAAACACTTCATCATTTTGAGAAAATCTTCCCTCCATCATTCTTCAATGTCATGGAGCACTTACCCATACATTTAGCTGAAGAAGCATTGTTAGCTGGACCAGTGCAATATCGGTGGATGTACTCAATTGAAAGGTATCTTGTAACGTTAAAGGAATATGTCTGTAACTGAGCTTTCCCTGAGGGTTCAATAGCTAAAGATTACTTAATGGAGGAGTGTATGAATTTTTGTGCGCAATATCGGGATGTTGTGGAAACAAAATCTAATCAACTAGTGTGGAACAAAGATGGTCTAGTAGGGAACGGCTCGGAATATATTATTAACCTCAAATCAAAGATTTAGATTCATCACTATGTCTTGTTCAATACAAAATTAGTTGAACCATTCATAAAGTAAGTTATTTAATTAACAGTCTTAAAATTTTTTTTATTAATCCATGTACATGATATATTGGTATCTCTCAAATTACACAGCGTACCTTGCATTCATTAAGCAAAAAAGGCCAAGTGTAGACGGTCGCCAGATTCAACGCGAGCATTTCGAAACATTCCACACTTGGTTCAAAGAACTTGTATGTACTTATTAATCATACATACACCAAACTTTGAGTACGTAGGATATGAATGCATTAATGTGTGTATGTATGTTTTAAACAGGTACAAACTATGCTAATAAGTGATGTCATACTGTCCAAATAAATAATTGCATTGGCAGCTAGCCCTGATTCGATGGCATGTAAGTATAGTACCTGTAATGTGAATGGATTTCATTTTCGAGTGAAACGCATGGATGACCATCGAGTTTCGCAAAATAGTGGTGTAACTTTAAAGGTAGAGACATTAAGTTATGCTAGTCGAAGGGATAACAATCCTCGTGTTGGGGTTATGTACTATTATGGACAATTAACTAACATTGTAAAAGTAAAATACACTAATAGCATGAAATATGTGTTATTTGAGTGTGATTGGATTGATAAGAATCATGGAAAGAAGGAAGATGCCTTTAAGTTCACATTGGTCAACTTCAACCGCTTGTTGTACCAAGATGATCGAGTTATAGATGAACCGTTCATCTTGGCATACCAAGTAAAGCAGGTTTGGTATGCATCAGATGCTTTGGCACCGCAGTGGCAAGTTGCTGTGAAGATGTCACAGAGAGGTTTGTTCAATATGAATTCCTCAGATCGTCAAGCCAATCCATACACGAATTAACGATTAGAAGAGAACGTAGTGATAATTCATAAGCGTGATGCTAATTGGGTTAGGGAAGGAATTGAAGGAGAGACAGTTGATGATGTTACTACTTAAAAAATATATCATTTTCTTGACTTATAATATATTAGTTTTGATTAGAAATATTTCATTTACCTTTGGACATTTTATATGAACTGGTTCTTGCTTGTCTTGCTCCATTTTTTTAGCATTACTTGAAGATATTTTCATTATTCATGTAACTTTTATTATCATCTACTATTCATGCATCCAATATGTGCAAAGAGGTTCGTACTTGTGTTGCAGATGTTATCCTCAATGAGACGTGCTTATTATCCTCGTAACATGTCTCAGGTGCTTGGGAGTAGTGAAGGCTCCATACCGTCATCATTGACACGGGCTGTCACGGCACCATTACCAGCACTATCAGTTGCTACATCTACCCCATCATCATCACATACACCATCTGGAGGTATATATGCGTCAAGTTATTATTTCACCAAGTTTATGCTAATTTATCAACAATTTTATGGTGTTATATATTCAATTGTCTTTGGTGATGAATCATGTGTTAGGGCTTTATCTTAAACTGGTGGTGGTGGTGGTCGAGGCCCTATGCATTGCAGGTTGGTGTTTAAACCCTCGCAAGGTGGTAATGCAATTCGATGAGATGGGACAGCCTGTTAGCGATGATGGTACCCGATTATCTAGCCAGCTTGGTCATCTAATAGCAGATCGAGTACCCCTGAACTATTTGGATTGGAAAAAAGTTCCTAATAATATCAAATAAGACATTTGGGATGACGTTGTGTTAATATATTTTCAATAACTTTGACTTCTAATTTTAAGCATGGGATATACAATGTTGGCTGATATTTTGGAATTTGTTGTTTTATAAGAAAATTTGGTTTATTGTCCACCTGAATATAAACCAGTTTGCATGACCACGTACTCTAATATTTGAACACTTCAAGTTTTAAAGTTCAAGTTTCGGCGTATTGGGGCCTAAAATCCATGAACAGTCTAGGAACGACGTGAAACTTGACACATAGTACGGTTGAGTGAGGATGATGTGTAGGGACAAACGGCACGATCGCCGGAGGCCCGATTTAGGAATTATAGTATTTTTTCTAATATTTCAACACCTTAAGTTTTAAATTTCAAGTTTTGGCATTTTGGGGCCTAAAATCCACAAAAGGTCTAGGAACGACTTGAAACTTGGCACGTAGCATGGTTTAGGCGAGGATGACATGTGGGGACAAACGGTATGGTCGCCGGTGTCCCTGTTTAGGAATTATAGCATTTTTTCTAATATTTGGACACCTTAAGTTTTAAATTTCAAGTTTTGGCATTTTGGAGCATAAAATCCACGAAAGGTCTAGGAACGGCTTGAAACTTGGCATGTAGACAGTTTAGGCAAGGATGACGTGTGGGGACAAACAGCACGGTCGCCAGCATCCCTATTTGGGAATTATAGCATTTTTTCTAACATTAGGACACTTTAAGTTTTAAAGTTAAAGTTTTAGGGTTTTGGAGCCCAAAATCCACGAAAGATCTAGGAATGGCTTGAAACATTGCATATAGCATGGTTTAGGCGAGGATGATGTGTGGGAACAAACGACACGGTTGCCTGTGTCCCCATTTGGGAATTATAGCATTTTTTTCTACTATTAGGACACTTTAAGTTTTAAAGTTCAAGTTTCAGTGTCTTGGGGCCCAAAATCCATAAACTGCCTAGGAATAGCGTGAAACTTGCCACGTAGCACGGTTTAGATGAGGATGACGTGTGGAAAAAAGCGGCACGATCACCGAAGTCCCGGTTTAGGAATTATAGCATTTTTTCTAATATTAGGACACTAAGTTTTAAAGTTCAAGTTTCGTCGTTTTAAGGCCCAATATCCACGAATGGTCTAGGAACAGTGTGAAACTTGGCACGTAGCACAGTTTAGGTGAGGATAACGTGTGGGGATAAACGGCACAGTCGCTGGTATCCCCATTTAGGAATTATAGTAATTTTTCTAATATTAGAACACTTTAAGTTTTAAAGTTTTAGTTTTGGCATTTTGGGGCCCAAAATCCACGAACGGTTTACGAACGGCGTGAAACTTGGCATATAGTACGGTTTAAGTCAGGATGATGTGTAGGGAAACATGGCATGGTCGCCGGAGTCCCGGTTTAGGAATTATAGCATTTTTTTTAATATTTGGACACTTTAAGTTTTAAATTTCAAGTTTGGCATTTTGGGGCCCAAAATCTATGAAAGGTCTAAGAACGGTTTGAAACTTGGCACGTAGCACGGTTTAGAGGAGGATGATGTGTGGGGACAAATGCCAAGGTCGCCGATGTCCCTGTTTGGGAATTATAGCATTTTTTCTAATATTAGGACATTTTAAGTTTTAATATTCAAGTTTCGGCATTTTAAAATCCAAAATCCACGAAAGATCTAGGAACGGCTTGAAACATGGCATGCAGCATGGTTTAGGCAAGGATGATATGTGGGGACAAACGGCACGGTTGCCCATGTCCCCATTTGGAAATTATAGCATTTTTTTCAAACATTAGGATACTTTAAGTTTTAAAGTTCAAGTTTTGACATTTTGGGGCCTAAAATTCACGAACTGTCTAGGAACAGCGTGAAACTTGCCACGTAACACGATTTAGATGAGGATGTCGTGTGGGGAAAATTAGCATGGTCGTCGGAGTCCCGGTTTAGGAATTATATCATTTTTTCAAATATTAGGACACTAAGTTTTAAATTCAAGTTTCGTCGTTTTGGGGTCCAAAATCCACGAACGGTCTAGGAATAGCGTGAAACTTAAAACGTAGCATAGTTTAGGTGAGGATGACGTGTGGGGACAAATGGCATGGTAGCCGATGTCTCCGTTTAGGAATTATAGTATTTTTTCTAATATTAGAATACTTTAAGTTTTAAAGTTCAAGTTTTGGCATTTTGAGGGCCAAAATCTACAAACGGTCTAGGAACGGCGTGAAACTTGGCACGTCACACGGTTAGGTGAGAACGACATTTGGGGAGAATCGGCACGGTCGCCTGTGTCGTGGTTTGAGAATTATAGCATTTTTTCTAATATTATAACATTTTAAGTTTTAAAGTTCAAGTTTTGACATTTTGGGGCCCAAAATCTAAGATCGGTCTAGGAATGGTGTAAAACTTGACATGTAGCACGTTTTGGGTAATGATGACATGTGGGGACAAACGACACGGTCGTTGGGGTTTTGGTTTAGAAATTATAGGATTTTTTTCTAACATCAGGACACTTTAAGTTTTAAAATTCAAGTTTCGTCGTTTTGGAGCTGAAAATTCACGAACAATCTAGGAATGGCGTGAAACTTAGCATGTAGCACGGTTTAGGTCAGGATGATATGTGGGGACAAATGGCACAGTTGCCGGTGTCCTAGTTTAGGAATTATAGCATTTTTTCCAATATTAGGACACTTTAAGTTTTAAAGTTCAAATTTTGGCATTTTGGAGCCCAAAATCCACAAACTGTCGAGAAACGGCGTGAAACCTGACATGTAGCACAGTTTAGGTGAGGATGATGTGTAGGGGCAAACGGCACTGTCGCCGGAGTCCTGGTTTATGAATTATAGCATATTTTCTAATATTAGGACACTTTAAGTTTTAAAAAGTTTCGATGTTTTGGGGTTGAAAATCCACGAACGGTCTATGAACGGCGTGAAACTTGGCACGTAGCACAGTTCAGGCGAGGATGACGTGTAGGGACAAACGGTCACTAGAGTCTCAGTTTGGAAATTATAGCATTTTTTCTAATATTAGGACACTTTAAGTTTTAAAGTTCAAGTTTCGACATTTTGGGGCCCAAAATCTACGAACGGTCGAGGAACGGCGTAAAACTTGACATGTAGTACGTTTTGGGTGAGGATGACGTGTGGGGACAAATGACTCGGTCGCTGGGGTCCTAGTTTAGGAATTATAGAATTTTTTCTAATATCAGGACACTTTAAGTTTTAAAGTTCAAGTTTCGTCGTTTTGGGGCTAAAAATTCATGAACGGTCTAGGAATGGCATAAAACTTAGCACGTAGCATGGTTTAGGTGAGGATGACATGTGGGAACAAACGGCACGGTTGCCAGAGTCCTGGTTTAGGAATTATAGTATTTTTTCCAATATTAGGATACTTTAAGTTTTAAAGTTCAAGTTTTGGCGTTTTGGGGCCCAAAATCCACAAACTGTCGAGGGACGACGTGAAACCTAGCACGTAGCATAGATTATGCGAGGATGACGTGTAGGGGCAAATAGCACGGCCGTCGGAGTCCCGATTTATGAATTATAGCATTTTTTCTAATATTAGAATACTTTAAGTTTTAAAGTTCAAGTTTCGACGTTTTGCGGTCCAAAATCCATGAACAGTCTAGGAACAACATGAAACTTGGCACGCAGTACAGTTTAGGTGAGGATGACGTATAGGGACAAACGGTCGCCGGAGTCCCGGTTTGGGAATTATAGCATTTTTTCTAATATTAGGACACTTTAAGTTTTAAAGTTCAAGTTTTGGCATTTTGGGGCCCAAAACCTACGAACGGTCTAGGAACGGCGTAAAACTTGACATGTTGTACGTTTTGGGTGAGGATGACGTGTGGGGATAAACGACACGGTCACTGGGGTCCTGGTTTAGGAATTATAGCATTTTTTGCTAATATCAGGACACTTTAAGTTTTAAAGTTCAAGTTTCGTCGTTTTGGAATCGAAAATCCACGAACGGTCTAGGAATGGTGTGAAACTTAGCACGTAGCACGGTTTAGGTCAGGATGACATGTGGGGACAAACGGCATGGTTGCCGAAGTCCTGGTTTAGGATTTATAGCATTTTTTCCAATATTAGGATACTTTAAGTTTTAAAGTTCAAGTTTTGGCGTTTTGCAGCCCAAAATTCATAAACTGTTGAGGAACGGCATGAAACCTGGCACGTAGCACAATTTAGGTGAGGATGACATGTAGGGGCAAACAGTATGGTCACCGGAGTCTTGGTTTATGAATTATAGAATTTTTTCTAATATTAGGACACTTCAAGTTTTAAAGTTCAAGTGTCAACGTTTTGGGGTCCAAAATCCACGAACGGTCTAGGAACGGCGTAAAACTTTGCACGTAACACAGTTTAGGCGAGGATGACGTATAGGGAAAAATGGTTGCTAGGGTCCCGGTTTGGGAATTATAGCATTTTTTCTAATATTAAGACACTTTAAGTTTTAAAAATCAAGTTTTGGCGTTTTGGAGCCCTAAATCGACAAAAGATCTAGGATCGATTTGAAACTTGGTACGTAGCATGGTTTAGGTGAGGATGATGTGTGGGGACAAACAACACGGTTGCCCGTGTCCCCGTTTGGAAATTATAGCAGTTTTTTAATATTAGGACACTTTAAGTTTTAAAGTTAAAGTTTCAGCATTTTGGGCCCTCGAATCCATGAACTGTTTTGGAACGGCGTGAAATTTGGCACGTAGTAGGGTTTAGATGATGATGACGTGTGGGGAAAATTGGCACGGTCACTGGAGTCCTGGTTTAGGAATTATAGCATTTTTTCTAATATTAGGACACGAAATTTTAAAGTTCAAGTTTTGTCGTTTTGGGGCCAAAATCCATGAACGGTTTAGGAACAGCGTGAAACTTGGCACGTAGCACAGTTTAGGTGAGGATGACGTGTGGGGACAAAAGGCACAGTCGCCGGTGTCCTCGTTTAGGAATTATAGCATTTTTTCTAATATTAGGTCATTTAAAGTTTTAAAGTTCAAGTTTCGACGTCTTGGGGCCCAAAATCCACGAAAGGTCTAGAAACGGTGTGAAACTTGACACGTAATACGACTTTGGTGAGGATGACGTCTGGGGAAAAACAGCACAGTCGCTGGAGTCCCGTTTTAGGAATTATTGCATCTTTTCTAATATTAGGACACTTTAAGTTTTAAAGTTCAAGTTTCATCGTTTTGGGGCCTAAAATCCACGAATGGCCTAGGAACGGTGTGACATTTGGTACGTATCATAGTTTAGGTGAGGATGACGTATGGGGACAAACAGCATGGTTGTTGAAGTCCCAGTTTAGGAATTATAGCATTTTTCTAATATTAGGACACTTTAAATTTTAAAGTTCAAGTTTCGGCGTTTTGAGGCCCAAAATCTACGAACTGTCTAGGAATGGCTTGAAACTTGGCATGTAGCACGATTTAGACAAGGATGACGTATAGGGACAAACGACATGATCCCCGGTATCCCAATTTAGGAATTATAGTATTTTTTCTAATATTAGGACACCTTAAGTTTCGACATTTTGGGGTCCAAAATCCACCAACTGTCTAGGAACGGCGTGAAACTTGGTATGTAGCATGGTTTATGCGATGATGACTTGTAGGGATAAACGGCATAGTTGTTGGAGTCCTTGTTTGGGAATTATAGCATTATTTCTAGTTTTAGGACATTTTAAGTTTTAAAGTTCAAGTTTCGTCATTTTGGGGCCCAAAATCCACGAACAGTCTAGGAATGACATGAAACTTGGTACGTAGCATGGTTTGGGTAAGCATGACGTGTGGGGACAAACGGCACGGTCGCTGGAGTCCCGGTTTAGTAATTATAGCATTTTTTCTAATATTTAAACACTAAGTTTTAAAGTTCAAGTTTCGGAGTTTTGGGGCTCAAAATCTAAGAACAATCTAGGAACGGTGTAAAAACTTGGCATGTAGCATAGTTTAGGCGAGAATGACGTGTGGGGAGAAACGGTATGGTCGCTGAAGTCCTGGTTGAGGAATTATAGCATTTGTTTTCTAATATTAGGAATATTTAAGTTTTAAAGTTTAAGTTTCGGCGTTTTGGGGCCCAAAATCCATGAACGGTCTAGGAATGGCGTGAACCTTGGCACGTAACACGGTTTAGGCAAAAATGACGTATGGGGACAAATGGTGCAGTTGCCGAAGTCCTGGCTCAGGAATTATAACATTTTTTTCTAATATTTGAACAATTTAAGTTTTAACGTTCAAGTTTTGGCATTTTAGGGCCCAAAATCCATAAACGGCCTAGGAACGGTGTGAAACTTGGCACGTACCACGATTTAGATAAGGATGACGTGTGGGGAAGAATGGCATGGTCGCCGAAGTCTTAGTTTGGGAATGATAACATTTTTTCTAATATTAGAACACTCTAAGTTTTAAAGTTTATTTTTCGGTGTCTTGTGGCCCAAAATCCACCAACGGTCTAGGAATGGCTTGAAACATCGCATGTAGCATTGTTAAGTGCGGATGATGTGTGGGGACAAACGGTATGGTCACTGAAGTCCCGGTTTGGAAGTTATAGCATTTTTTTTAATATTATCACCCTAAGTTTTCAAATTCAAGTTTAGGCATCATAGGGCTCAAAATCCACGAACGGTCTAGGAATGGCGTGAAACTTGGCATGTAGCACGGTTTAGGCGAGGATGACATATGGGGACAAATGACACAGTCTTCGGAGTACCGGTTTGAAAATTATAGCATTTTTTCTAATATTATAACACTTTAAGTTTTAAAGTTCAAGTTTCGGCGTCTTGGGGCCCAAAATCCATGAACGGTTTAAGAACAATGTGAAACTTGGCACATAGCATGGTTTAGGCGAGGATGACGTGTGGGTTCAAACGGCATGGTCGTCAGAGTCCCGGTTTGGGAATTATAACATTTTGTTTTCTATTATTACGACACTTTAAGTTTTAAAATTCAAATTTCGGCCTTTTGGGCCCCAAAATCCACAAAAAGGTGTAGGAACGGCGTGAAAGTTAGCTCGTAGCATGGTTTAGACGAGGTTGACGTGTGGGGGACAAATGGCACGGTTACCGGTGTTGGAGATTGAGGAATTTCTCACGACTTGGCTATAGTGTATACGCATACTCCCAAAAAATCTGATCTGATTAGCATAGCCTAATCTATGTGATTAAAATCATACCTTCCTGATCTCTCTTGTTTGATCCCAAATAATAAGAATCAGCACTAAGTACAAAACAACCGCTTGAACTCAACCTTCGAACTTCTGCTGTATTCCTCGTACACGCCTTGCTCTACAGAGAGTGGGCTCGCCGTTGCTAGGATTTCTCTTCCTTACAAAAACGTATATCTCTCAATTATGTGCAGAGTGTAACCCTAGCAGCTCTTAGAGCGCGTATATATATAGGCTACAACAAGGACCATAGGATTAGTATAACTAGGGCTTCCTACGCAAATAAGGATTCCTAATCCAACTAGGATTAATTCTTATTTACGTAAATTATAATTTATACCACTAACGAATTATAATTGTACTCCCTGTTATACTAGAAATTATATTTCGAGCTCCATATTATTAAATGTTTATTTATCTCCCCACGTTAAGATTACAGATACCCGTCTATTAAATTAAATTACTGACAATTAAATTTAATAGACTTATTTAATTCCTTGAGACCTTCCACTTAACTTATTTGATATGTTGGATTCATAATCCACTTGCAGGGTTTGACATAATCAAAACTTATAAACTTCCTCAAGGGGGTATTATCAATCCCTATACGGGGACGTGGATTCCATCAATAATAAATATTTACCATACACGTAATGTTATTATCCAACTCACTGAGTTTATTGACCCACAAAGAATCTCATTCTTCTGTGAATCAAAACAATAAATACTACATGCACGTGTCTATTTATTATATTAGGATTAAGAGTATAAGCACTCATAATAATCATGAGGTATTAATTATTTTATATAGTCAGTATAAAAACAATTACCTTAACACGGTCCTGTTCAATACACACAAAGTGTACTAGTGCAAGTAGTTTGAACTATATCGTTCCCCGTAGTCAAGACAGACCTATTAAAATCTTGTACTACAGTCCTACTAATGGTGTGTCCATTTTCGTCTAAGACTGTGAACGATAAACTCATATTCCATAAGAACCGATGATCTGATCTTTCGTGTGTAAGTCATACTCTACACACTAAATTATCTACTATA